>ML832882.1:0-44706 GCA_009831015.1 Picea engelmannii
GGATCAAGCACTAAGCACATTCATGTGGATCATATCTAACATTCTCACATGTCATTAGCACTAAGCATAAGCAAATCTATCTAATCATCTCAAAGAACTTAGCAAAAGAAGACATAAACACATTAAGACAAGAACAAAGCAAGATAACACAATGTTTACGTGGTTCACCCCCACCCTGGGGCTACGTCCACCAAATATTCTTCTTTATTGTCTTTAATCAATTAGTTACAAGCACAAAGCCATCAAAACCCTTACTTCGCACAAGACATAAGATCTGCACATCTCGTTAGATCCTTCTTCCCTTATGTTACAACACTCAGCCTTCCACAATCTATTACAAGGACCTGCACTTAGCTCTGCAAGTCTCTTATGATCATGCACAAAGCACTTACAAACTCTTCTTGAACTTAGAATACATTCACATCACATATATGCACTATTCCACTACTTCTTACATTTCCTAGCCTTTTATTTATACATACAAAATAGGCCTAAACACGGGTAAACCCATGGGCCGACATCCCATTCCTGTTACATATTCCCAAAAAACCAAAAAGGACCCAAAAGTGGGCTAAGATCCCTTTATCTCTGCTTCATCTTGTTCTCTTCCTTCGACAGGCTACCGAAGTCCCAAAATAGGTCACTATGACCAAGAATCTCCAAAAAATTGGTCAAGGGACAACATCAATCCTGATATTGTTGTACATGAGATTAATACATACCTAGACGCTAAACCCATTCGGGAAATACTTCGCCTAGTTTACCCACACAAAGATTCTACTATCAATATTGAAGTTGAAACACTTCTTAAATATGTCTTTATCTATCCTATGGCTTTCACTGATTGGGTATCCAATCTAGTTTCGGTCATTAAAAATCAAGGTACCATCCGCGTCTATGTATATTATAGGGACATAAACAAGGATTTTCCTAAAGACAATTACCTGACTGTGTTAGTAGAAAAATATTCTCTTTAATGGATGGTTTATCCGGCTATAATCAAATTAATATTTTACTCGCAAACCAACACAAGACCCCTTTTATTTTCTCTTGGGGGACCTTTTCTTACCAGAAATTACCTTTGGTCTCAAGAATGTTGGCATGACTTTTCAGCGCTATGTCTTATGCTTTCCATGATATTAATCACATCATGCAACCTTATCTTGATGATATACTAGTGCATTCCATGCATCGCCAAGATCAACCAATGCATTTGAGGGAATTTTAGTACATTGTCGTTATTATCGTATCCGCTTAAACCCACACAAATGCATTTTTTGTGTGGAGTCCGACCGACTGCTTGGTTTTATTGTGTCGATACATGGGATTCGAGTAGACCCCTTGAAGGTTGAGGCTATCCTTAATCTACCTCCTCCTTCCACTTTACACCAACTCCAAATTTTTCAAGGGAAGGAAAATGTTTTACGTCATTTCATCCCCAATTACATTGAACTGATGAAAGGATTCACTCGGTTACTCAAGAAAGGTTAAGAGTTTGTATGGGACGATACTGCAAACAAATCCTTTGAATCTTTGAAACTTTCCTTAACCCTTACACCATTACTATTTCCCTCTGACTATAGCCGAGATTACTCCCTCTACTTAGCTTCTTCGGACTCTACCATTTCCATGGTCTTAGTCCAAGAGGATGATTCACATGAAGAACATGTGATATACTATTTGAGTCAGATTCTTACGACCATCGAGACCAAATACCTGCATGTGGAGAAACTAGCCTTGGCAGCCGTTCAAGTTGTCCAACATTTTTGTTATTATATCCTATTACACAGAACCACTATTATTTCTGATTGCAATCCTATGCAGCATATCCTCACTCGACAAATGCTAGGGGGAAAGTACTCCAAATGGATAGTTATTCTCCAAGATTTTGACTTAGAGTTTGAACGTGCTAATTCCAAGAAATCTTTGGTTTTCGCCGAACTGATATGTGACCTTCCCGCCACTGAGATAGAAAATGTGGCAGAGGGTTCCTTACCTGATGAATCCCTTTTTCTGATCAGTTCTAATGATGTATGGTACAGAGATATCATCATCTATCTCTAGACTCAAAATTTCTGGCCCGATCTATCTAGTACGGATCGTCATCGTATACGGTATCAAGCCAACTAATACATCATTCTAGGTGATACTCTTTACCTCCACGATGTTGATTCCATTTTTTGATGATGTCTCACTTATGTCGAAGATGAGAAATCTTTGAATGAATGTCACTCCGGAGCATGTGTCGATTTTATGTCTGGGTATGCCACTGCCCAAAAGATCTTACGAGTGGGTTATTTATGGCCTTCTTTGTTTAAATATTTGGGTTATTTATCCTGCTCCCTTACATCATGTAGTTTCCATTGGTCCATTTTCCAAATGGGGCATTGACTTCATGACATGTAACCCTCACTTGGTCGAGGGGCATGGATACATCATTGTAGCTGTGGATTACTTCACTAAATGGGCCAAGGCGATGCCTAAATTTGATAACACCGGGAAAAATACAATATTTTTCATATTCAATCATATCATTACTCGCTTTGGTATCCCTCAAGCTATCATTACTAATCATGGTAGTAATTTTTAGAATTTTATGATGTCTAAACTTACTGAAAAGTTGGGTCTTCGTCATGAAAACTCAACCACCTATTATCTGTAGGCCAATGGCTAGGTTGAATCTATTGGAACACTTTTTTAAATTATAAGCTTGAAGCTTGATTCTCTCTCCTTACTTTGTCTTAGAATCGAACTTGAATAATAAATTGGGTTATCTCCTATCCTTAAAGAATACACAAGGTTCACCGTCGATCCTTTCTCTCCACTAATCGAACGACTCTCATTTCCCTAATGTTTTGGAGCCGCCCGAATAATAATTAGGTCAAGCCTCAAGAGAGTTGGCTTTGGAATTTCGGATTTCAGATTTTCACATTTTAGGCATTCCAGCATACAACTTTTCCCAAATCCAAATTTCCAAAACCCGTGGATAACAAATGTCTAAACCGGATTTAAATAAATTAATCTCGATTAATATTTAATTTATAGTTTCACAATTTCGGAGTTCGAGCCCTTGCCATCTATCATATCCCTAACTCACAAAACCCAAACTCCCGAACATCTTAAGCAATAAGCTGGATTAATGAAAGATTCAAAGTGGTTAGTAAATAATTAATCTCTTTGCGATTTCACGATTTAGGAATCTTGTCTTGAACTGATATCTAATATCCCGAGGTCCGAAACTGTGAAAGAATTCTTAACTATAAACATGGTTAATTAAATATTAAAGACAATTAAAAAATTAATTAATCCCTGTGCGATTTCTCGTTTTGGGAATCTTTTCTCGAGTGGTTATCTGATATCCCGAAGTCCGAAACCACGAAATACTACATGTTTAAACACAATTAACTAATGGGTTAAGAAAAATTATGTCGTGATTAATGTCTCGCCGAATCATAAATGGTATAATTTCAAATATTTATTGTCAAAGTTTCTAATCACGAACCACCAGAAATAAATGGCATTGATTATTGATCTACAACAATCATTCCAAATAACATCCTATACCACCGACTAAATTGTTTTCATTAAGGAAAGTAAATATTTCATCTAGTAGATATATTTGTAGATCGAGTCAATTAAAGGAAAAATACATTGAAGTTTAAATTTCTTCGCGCGTTTTCACGGAGAATTAAGTTTTCAAGAAAAAGAACTTTGTGCATTTCCTATGACAGGTAACAAAGATCTGAGGCCTGATACCATGGGTCCGTGAAAAGAAGCTAAAGTGTCTGGTGAAAGTTTGATCCATAACACAAATGTTCTTTCTGACACTTCACCCAGAAGCATAGACACTATTAAGACCTGGACAAAGGTATTCAATATTCTACAACATGAATTAGTCAACTGTCCAGACGATTCAGATGACGAGGAGACTAAGACCCTAGCTATCAAATGCAAAATTGTTGCCCAATCAGAGCTACATAGGATAACAACGAGGCCTAGAATCCTTCCTTACAATGATATGATTGGTTTGGCGCTGGAAAATGTTGATATCCCAACCAGGACCATCTGCAATTCGCAAAAATCCGCAATTGGGTCTTTATGTCCAGAACATTTGCAGGTAATGTACAAGTTATCTCTGGTGCCCAATTTCATTTATAACTCCAGTTTCCTAAAGGACTTCAACTATAAATAATTTGTGCAATATGGAAGGAACCCGCTTGGTTCTCTCGTCCTGAGAAGTTCAAAGCCGACTCCCATGGCGTATATGAAACCTCCTCACTAGAACCTCATATGATGTATATCACCATGATGATGTGTAGACTCTATGGGAAGGAAAACACTGCCCATTTCCTATTACCATGGGTTCCTATTATGCATACTGTAGGAGAGGGGTATTCTTTTGATTGGTCCAAGATATTGTCCAACAATTTGGTTAGGGAGATTACAGAATATCAGTCGCTGAAAGCCATGGGACAACCTACCCCATTTTACATGTCGGCTTACATCATGGATGTCGTCTGTTTTATGAAACCATTTCCTCTGATGGGTTGGATTTGGTTTCCAACCAGTGTCAAACCGATACATTGATATCATTCTAACCTTTGGGAGGATAAAGTGAAAGATTTATTCTATGAAATATGAAATTGTGTGGTGGTACTGATGCACACCACTATATATGGCTACCCACCTCCCAGGATTTTTGAAAAAATAATGACCAACTTGGGGAAGGTCACAAATTGGTATATTGAAGAGCATTTTTCTTATATCAGGGTTTTTGGTTATTCGGTTCCTCGACATGTCTTGCCGGAATTTATACCAAATCGATTGGTGTGCCGTGAAGTAGAACATCAAACTGTGCTTGGGGGAATTAGTAAGGAACTGAAAGCAGTACAAAAAGGGTATGGCCCACCTTTCCCATACAGTTTGGTATGTTTTCATTGTTGGATTTCGTCCATGAAAAAGTAGAGGTCGTGGCCATGGAAGAAATCAAGCTTGTCAATATCAAATTCAGGAAGCACGATCCACATAATATCGTAGGTAATCACATGGCTCTCTACAATTTGAAAAGATATGAACATGAATATTTTCTTCAGGATGAAATATTTCAAGGAGAAAGGTCCTATCAATAAGTCTTGAGTCAATTTCAAACTCTGGGTCCAGAAAAACCGACCGATTTTTATAGCTTCCAGAAGCATAGAAGAAATAGCCTACCAAAAGTATTACAGGGAGAAACCCCAACACCTTCAACTATACAGAAAATTGAGACCTGGGGTGTAGAAACAGAGAAATCCAGTAGACAAGATACTCATAAACATTTGGAGAAAGCTAAAGATTTGATTCATAAGGAGGACACCACATTGACAAATCCTCCAAGCGATCAAGCTAAAGCTCGGGCTGAAACCTTGATAAAAAAGGGAGAAGAACTAACACCATTCACACCAGGTAAATCAACTCTTGGTACAGCTGGGCGATAGTCATCTACAGAGGTAGGCAGCCTTATCCAATCTATCACACCTTTACAGTCCAGTAGAGGGAACCCTAGTGCCGAAGTGGTATTCATAGAAGATGTTATGCCTATTTCGGTAGAAGAGATGTCACTTTCCAACATCTTCTTCAATGAAAAGAGAAAAGATATAGTAAGAAGAGAAGTACATCAGAGGGAGAGTGTTCTTGTAAAGAGGCATAGGGTAATGTATGATGGGAAATCCCAAGAAGAAACAAATTTCGCTACAGATGTGGCAAATTCATTGGGATCCTTCGCCACAACAAACCAATTTTTAGTTGGCAACCTAAAGGAAAAGTTGAAGTAGAAAGATACGTTGGTGAGCCAGCTGCAAGAGAAAATAAAGACTGTGGAGCAAGGGGTCAGGATCTAAATGAATAAATGCTTCAAGAACATTAGAGCCCATGACAGGAAGGAAATTCAACAACTTAAGATCAGCCTTGAGGAGATGCAGAAAAATTCACAGGCAAGCAAAGAGCTAGTCGTCTGACATGAAGAATTGGTAAAACAATTGCAGGTGAAATTAAGCTTGACCAAAAATACAATAGTAGATATATCATATTTCTGAGCCCAATATCTAGAGATAAAAAATAAGATGGGATCATCCCAACAAATATTTTTGACTAGGATTGAAGGCATTCAAAACCACTACCAATAAGCAGAACACTCTTTAAATAATATTTGCATAAGGGAGAAGGAGGCTACTACAGCTAGAGTCACATTCCAGGAGGCTATCCTAGAAGAAACAATGGAGGAATTTGCCAGGGTCACCAAATTTTCCCTCTCAGAACAAACTTGAGGGGATATAATACTCAAGACCTCGAAGGCAAATATAGATGAAAGAAAAAGATTAGCCAGGGAGGTGAAGAAATCCTGTGAAGAAAAATTATATGCTCTTGACAAGGAGCCACTATGCATTGGAAGAGATAATATCCCTGAAACCCTTGGACAAATTGATATATCTAAAAATCCATTAGAGTTCAAGACAAGTATTGAAGAAGATGGGGCTGAAATTTTACAATTGAATCAGGTTGACCTTATTTGGATAAACAAATGGATAGTCAATCCTAGCTTACAACTACAGTATCTATCTCAAGAAGACAAGAGGATGTAATATAGGTTTCCTTATATAGAAAATAGGTCATATACTTTCGAGGAAAATGATATAGTAGAGCCTTCCAAGCAGGTGGTACAGTTAGTGAGCAGATGCATTCAATACATCGAGCAAGCAAAAGCCAACACGTCTGGGAACACATGATGCGCAAGTCATGATTAAAGGACAATTGTTTTCTAAGATGGAGTGCAAGAAGAGAAAATGTCTCTACCAGTAGGCCAAGAGACAGAGCTTTGTAGATGAACCGTTTCAATTTTTATTTGTAATATTTAATGTTTTTTATGAGAATTCCAACCAGCTAAGGTCATAATCATTTTGTATAAATACATAGTTTGAAGACTCAAGAATGGATGGTTCTTGCCGAATGCAATAGAGAGAAAATCTCCTTTTGTGAGAATAAATACAAGTGTATATAGATATTTTGATCTTTGTGCAATTTGAGTTATGTTTTCGCTTCGTATTCCACATTTCTAGTTTCTTTTAAGTCATTCTTTGATAAGTGATTGTTTAAAATTTAGTATTACTGCTACTATAATCACATCAAATCAGTTGTTCGTTAAGAAAATAGTTTTTCCTTTGTATTTACTGTTAGTAAATACAAGACCTGTGAGCTACTTGGATAACTAAATCTTATATCCTTTCGAGAGTGCATCTTTTATTTTCTTCTACTGTACATAAGATAAGATTCATCTCACATTAATGCCTTATTTTATTTAACATTTTTGTAAGTTTCCCTCATACCATCTGATTTTATTAATCAACTCAGATAACAAATTACGGCCTCTATCCCGTTCTTTCATTATTTTCATTTGAGGAATTAAATCTTATATAACTAACGAAAGAAAAAACACCTTTCAAAATCAACTGTATATTTATGATGCCTTGACATTACTCTTTTAATCCTTAAGTGAAATCTCAGGAAAAACAAAAGTGATCAACAAAGTTCTCATTACTATGCTTCGATGGATGATAGGAATTCATAAGACAACCTGGCACACGATGTTGTTCTCAACATTATGGGCCTATCAGACATCTGTTAAGTCTTCCATGAGATTTACACATTTCCAGCTAGTTTATGGTATCGATGCTATCATGTCGATTGAATGTGAAATACCATATTTGAAACTGGTCGTTGAACTTCTCCCCAATACCTCTACTGAATAAGAACGTCTTTTGTATTTGATGCAATTAAAAGAAACCCATCGCGATGCCACCCTAGTTATTGAAACTCATAAGAAATGTGTCAAATCCCAATACAACAAACATGTCAAGCCATGTGTTTTTTTTTAAGGTTATCTAGTTCTCCTCTACGAGTAGGATCGTGATTTGCTAGGGGCCGGTAAATTTGAGGCCATGTGGCGAGGTCCTTACATTGTCAAATGTTTTTTGGAGAAGGGAGCTTATGAGATAGTCGATTATGATGGAATCCCTTTGAGTGAGCCCCAAAATGGGTTTTACTTAAAGAAGTACTATGCTTAAGTCATTTTTTCATGAGTTCTTGTCCTTTTAGTGTATCATACTCTTGTGTACTTTTTTCATTGTTTGGTTTCAACCTTTATCTACTTACCTTGGGTTGTGTTTGGTTTCCATATGTCCATGTCTTCACTACCCTACATTGGCTTCACTGATGGCTCTAGTCACAGTACTCAGAACTTAGCATCTACTGCTTGGGAAATTTATGCACCTACAGATGAATTGGTTAATCTACATGGTGTTTTCCTTGGTCGTGCAACTAAAAATATCGCAGAATACAATGCAGTCATTGAATTATTGACCGACGTTGTGCCTCTTGGAATCCTTCATCTTATTGTATGACTCGATTTGTAGTTAGTAGTCCTACAGTTGAGTAACGTCTACTCCATTCAAAGTCCTACGTTATTAAGGGTATATTTACGAATTTGCCTCTTGGAACGTCATTTTGATTACATTGAATATCAACACATTCCTAGATGTCTAAATACATTAACAGATGCATTAGCTAATTATGTGTTAGACAAACATCTTAGAAATTTATAAAATCCAATCACACTTTGTATATACAACAAGAAAGTTGGTAGAAGCCTCATATATATAACTATAAAAGCTTTTACAAAAAGTGTTTTTGTCTGAAGACCAAAATATCAAAAATGTGAAGCACATGGCTTCATATACAAATATAGCATCAAGGATGCTTCTTGCTATAACAAGCGACTTCCTGTGCTACTCTAAGGAGCATTCGACTGATGGAAGAAGATACACCCACTGTGTGGTTTTGGTAATGCCTCAGGATATCGTCAATAGAGGCATCTGAGACGTCCATTGTCAGCCCCTCCAAGTTTTGTTCTATATCCTCGTAGTCAGCCGTGGCTTATCCTCATACTACCTCGACTCTCTCCCCTTGCCTTTGGAAGGGGGATGAACCTATAGGTCGATGAGGTCCCACATATGCATCATCAAAGATATTTTTGATTAGTCATCGAATAAAGAACATAAAACCATTTTATATTAAAAATCACAAAAACATTATAAAAAAAAATGTACTTCTTACCTATGTTCCCCCATTGAGAAACTTTAGGAAGAACCAAGTCTGGATCACCTTAAAATTCTAAGCCGACATATGCATAGTCATATACCATAATCATATGGGTCCTCAACCAATCAAAGAAAACATCATTATACTTGATGATAGGACAAGTCACATGTTGTGCCATGAGGTCGACCCACCTCTTCATTCTTAGATCTTGTGGGGAAGGTATACCCCACTCTACCTATAGGCATAAGTTTAGAACCCTCTCTAGGAAGAA
Organism: Picea engelmannii; assembly: GCA_009831015.1. Lineage (NCBI taxonomy): Eukaryota > Viridiplantae > Streptophyta > Pinopsida > Pinales > Pinaceae > Picea > Picea engelmannii. Next base: position 9,401 of record ML832882.1, read on the forward strand.
GGACACCAAAATCAACCTATATCCAAACTGTTTCAGGTCACCTCTCCTGCACTTGGTCAACTATTTTTTCATGCTTCCGAGAACCCCGTCACTCCAATTGAAAACTTGGGGCTCCATGCATTCCAGTACATACTGGAAATAGATCTGAAGAGCCATATGGGGAGCTGCACTCCCTTCCATGCACACGATGGTGTAAAGGATAGTCCATAAAGGTAAGTCATGAACATATCTTATAGCGACTTATCCACTATGCTTCTGACTACCAGTCACATAATGTGCACTGATATAGTGGCTCATACGTTAACCACCTCCTCTGCTACCTGTCAGTGTAACTCAAGCCCCATGGTGAGATAAAATATTCAAGAAGTAGATATTATCGATATCTATCATAATAATGTGAGCCCCCACACTGAATACCTGCTGTTCCACATCCCACATGTGAACTAAGGATTTGAGCAACCTCAACTAGGCCCTCATGCCTTGGATCTTGAAGAATTTTAGCAGTCCACACTATCAAAGGGAATTTACTATCCTCGGGTCATTCCCAAAAAAGTAACCTTCATCCTCATGCTCTCCCTCTCTCGCCATTCCAACATCCTTACTGTAGAAAACCTGAAATGGAACATAAAAGAGGGATTAGCACCTTCATCTTCTCCCTGGAAAAATTTTATTGGAAAATACATCTAGAAACATTTTTTGAATTGCACATGTCGCAGGATAGGAGACTTGTAAAGTGTGGGGATATTGTAGTCTATCCTTAAGGCCCACTATGACAACCCTGGGTCATCGCAGGGCACGATATAGGGCTCCTGCGACGAGCTCCACGCGCAGGTACCCTTGAAAAATTGACTCAAAAAGACATTTCTAACTAATGAAAAGAAAAAATTGATCCATGAAAAGTTGAAAGAGATGAAAATTACATGTTCAGTGGAGACCGTTCGTCAAATGATCAATTGTGCCTTCCGTAATCCGCAGTGAAATCTTGAGGTAAAAAGGGGGTTTTTGGAACAAAGTTTGATGGAGTAACAATGAAATAGTAAAAGTAAGTTTCTACCTATTTTTATTACTTTTTACTTTTTCATTTTTATTTTTATATTATTTTGTATATATTCCACCTAACCCTAAAGTTCTAATGACATTGCAAGTGTTTTTTTTTTGCAGATGAAAAACCTAGGAGTGAAGTATTGAACAAGAATACGTCTTTTGGTTTTCTTTTATACATTTGTCGCATGTACAAATCCTTTTAGATTTTTTCAGGAAAAACTCTGAGCTTAGTTTTTTCTCTTTCTCATGCTCGTAAATCAATTAGAACGTAGCCAATTATACTTTTGTCTCTTTTTCGTACTCGTAATGGTAACATGAAAAACAAAACCTATATAGTATCCTTTAATATCTTTTCACACTCCGTAAAAAGTGAAAAGATTGTCGAGCAACCTTGTTCTCTTCATGCTCATAAAAGTATTTGAAGAAAACATTTGATGGGCGGTAGATTATCACTTTTTCGGTCTCATCAGATTAACTTATGGAAAAGGAACTTGGGGAGTCCTCTTTAAGTGTTTTTCAGACTCTCAAAACATGAAAACCCTCGATTTTTCTCTCTTTGGAATTTTTAAAAAAACATCGAAAGACCCATATGGGAGCGAACCACTCCTTCTTAGGGTTCGTTAAACATACTCTGAGGGACATGTCTGAAGGATGATATTACATCAATAAGGATATTTTATCCTCCTCAAGATTGCGTAAAAATAAAGAGGTACTCGCCAGAAATGGTGGGGGAAAATTTGGGAAAGAAATGTGTTTTTGTATCCGTGTTAGTGGCAGTAATAGTCTCTCTTGAACATGACACCCCCCTTTTGTCATTTGAACCTAGGTTGGGAAATCCATTCATCTCTCATTTGACCATCCACATGTCCATATGTTGGGTCTTCCTTGAGTCGATGATGCAAAGACTATTGTCGTGTCATTCATATGTTGAAGAGAATTCCATCCTTAATAAGCCTCCTATTGATTCGACCATCTACAGTTATAAATTTTCTACCATGTTGGCCTTCTTTGTGTTAGTTTTGAATCATTTCATACTTCAATCTATCTCAAATATGTTACTTATTTCATGTCATTAATGGAGGATACATCAAGGCCCTCCTGTGACAAGTCTTTTCCCGTCGACCTCATCTCATTATCTAGGAACAAGACTTAGAAATCATTCAGTGCCTTAGAGCCTGCATGCCTCAATGGCAGGTTTCTTCAATTTAAACAATGGGTTCACATCATTGGCCTCTAATTGGAGGATTCCCTCAAGTCTTTGAATTCAACTCCTTTATTCACACTCGTTGGATTGTACTAGGGTACCTTGGGAGTCATTGACATCAATGGTGATTTCCCTTGCACTTGTTAATGGTTCTCATCATTGACCGGTAATCAAGTGGTTTCTACCATGTTCAACTTCGACACATGTAATAGCATGGTTAGATTTGTACTTAGGTACGATGAAAATGAAGACCCCGGGTCATACCATTCTAGTCCAGGTTGTGACAGAGTATTCATAATTTGTATTGGCACATAGATCCACTTTGTATGTCTCCGCGTGGCTATGTTCGAATCTGAAGTCTTTAGAGCATAGATCCACAGTGTATTTTGGGTGGCTATGATGATTCACGATGACATGGATCCATGGTGTATATTTAGTGGCCATGAATCATTTTACACTTTGTAATATGAGTATGGGAATGCCTACCTCATAAAATGGTATATTATTATGCTGATGCTTGACTGTTTGCAGGATCCCGACTGATGTGCTCCTTGTTTTTGACACACACATTCTACAAAGTATTTCGACTGTCACGAGTTCCAGTCTCATACTTTGGGGGGCATTCTATTACACATTATTTTTTTCATCTTAGTGATCCATTGACAACATGTGTGCATGTTCCCAAAATAGCTTGTTTTCATGAGGAAAGTGATTGACTTTCTCTTCTCAAAAACCCTATTAAGGAGGGTCGTCGCAAGATACATCATAAGAAGGATGCGACGATGCCTAGTCATCACACTCTACACTAAAAATGGTTTGTGATGTCTCCATAGGATTCTCTACAACTAGGGTGTGACAATGTCAAAAGGCTAGGAAAATATCAAGTTTCATGAAATTTCTAGAAGGGGATCTTCTGGAAGATGAGGTGGTGTCCATATGGTTGGGATCCTACTCGCTTCTTTGATTTGGTTGGATCATCCTAATCTCTTAAACCATCTCTCTCTCCCTTATATAAGGAAGGACTTCTCATGGAAAAGGCTAAGGTTGATTCAAGCAAGAAATTGAGATTATGGAGGGTTAAATTGGCTAAGATTGTATGGAGAATTCTGCATTGGATCATTCTTGAGAGCCTCATTTCAATTCATCAAGTCATTGTGGATCTTCTTCATTCAATATTGGAGCAAGTGTGTGTGTTGGAGGAAAGGGTCATTGGAAGGGGACCTTGCAACATCAAGGCCTTGGTTGTAATATCCACTTTCATTATTATATAATAGAATGATATGTTTCTTTCCCATAAAACTCATCTTGTTTTATTGTATGATTCCTTGATCACATACATAGGTTCTCATTGAGTATATTATTGCTTTCATTTTGATTGGCTTGTGTTCACTTGTAGATCCAATATCACAGGAGCACTGGAGTGGAGATAGGATGATAACGACAAGAGGAAGCGATATTTAAATGATATGTTGCCCATCTATTTCTAGATAGTAAACTCAAGATTAGAGATTAGGGAAAGTGTCGTGTTCTAGTTTGTTTTGTTCTAGATCTAGGTGGATCTAGGGAGATCTGTTTATGTCCACATTTATCGATAAGTCCCATAGCATTCCCGATGAACTATTTTCTTGACCCTCCATATATGAGATGAATTCCTTAGATTAATGACCCAAGGTTTGAACATTTGATTGGATGTAAGGGATTTCGACGAGCCCATCAGTCCTAGTGAAAAAACCCTATATTTTTCCATAGACGATACATTTTTTACTGTAAATGTTGTCTCCCTGACTCGACTGTATTGAATCATGGTGATCCATATCAGTGGGGAGGGAAACCTTATCGCTCGACCATGCTCTTGGAACTCCCTACTGTTACTTTTTATGATGCCTACAAGATGTTCTTCCTAGTTCAACATCTCCCCATTTTGAAAGATTCAACCCATGGGTTGTTGGCATAGGGGAAGACCCAGGTTTCAATGCTTCAATAGAACACCAACAAAACCCTAAATATCGGCCCTTTCGGCAACACCTGCGAAGCATGCGAAGTCTCACCCGAGGTAGAGGCAGGGGGGTTACAGGACTCAGGTGTCTATAAACAAGCTAGGACATAGATCCATGGCTATAATACTTTGCAAAGTACTTATAAGATAACATGAATTAGCTTATCAACTTCATTCACATCGCAAAACAAACCCTAAGGATATATCGATGCAGTAACAATGATAAAATACACATCGCACTTAGCATCATAAGTTAGATCTAGCACCTTCAACATAAATAAATCACTAAGCATTCATGGATCTATCTATCATATATAACAATAAATGCATTAAGCATATTCACAACATAAATATCATAGCACAAAGAAAACTATCAACACATGATATGCGTGGTTCACCCCAGTGTGGGGCTATGCCCACCAACTGTTTCTTCTTCTGTATTAGGCTTCAATCTCTTACATTCTTCTACTCTTGTGCATTAAGCCATAGAGCCAAGCTTCACACCAGATAGGTGATTTGTGCACTAAGCACTAGATCCACCTTCCCAAAAGCAAGTCAAGGCATAGAGCCAACTCCCCTATCAAGCAGAGAGCCTTACATACACAGTATATTGCACTAAGAAACCCAAAACTACTTGCACTTAGCCTTGCAAGCTATCGACTCCCCCCCTTTTCTACCTTACATTCTTACTTATTTATACTTTTACATTTACAAAAGGCCTAATCATGGGTAAACCCATGGGTCAACATCCCATAACCCATTAAAAAACCCTAAGAACCTAATGTTGGGTCCACAAAGCCCATAAAACAAGTGATATCCACGATCTCAGCTCTGCCTGGGTGCTCCTTCCTCGATCACTATGTTGAAGTCCAAAAAGTGGTCAAACCTGACCAGGATTTCCTCAAAACTTGGTCGAGGGCCAACATGGTTTAAAACATTGTAAGCTTCACATCTAACGTCCAACCAGTGGTGGTAAAATCACAATGAAACAATAATGCAGGTTCATTTGGCATGTACTTCTATCACTTTGTTAATGAGAAAGCCTTCCAAATTATTCATTGACATTCCCCCTATAATATATTGTATCTAGTCGAAAGAATTAAGGGTTTTTGGTATTGCCATGCCCCCATTTGGTAACCTTGTTATTCGGTGTATTAGGCCTTTTAAGATTTCGATTAAATAATAAATCCATAGGTGGCCGCAATGTTACCAAATGATGATGAATTTCATTTCTTCTTCTTTCCATCTCCTGAGATCTGCTATCTGTGGGGCTTTGAGGAAATGTCAAATTCCATCTTTTTTATAAAAATTCCATTTTTTTTTTAAAATTTAGGCCTCCATGCTGTGAAACTTTTCAAGTGTTTGTCCCAGTCATTTTCTTCCTTTCAATCTTGTCAGATATTCTACATATGAATTTCAAGCTCTATTTTGTAGCTCCGTAGAAATGTTGTTTGGTTCTTGGATCCATGATTGTGTCTTGAACCTATCCTCTCATTCTTGGCATGTATATAGATAAATTTTGGTCGAGAAAGGTTGCCAATTTTAGTGGTGCTGGAGTACAAATTTTTGGTTGCAAATTTGCAGGCCTATGTGCTTTGATGCTCTAGAGTAAATAACAATGTGGCAAAGTCATATGCATCCTCAATATTTATAGGCAGGAAGGTTAGAGATGAATTAAATTCAACGAGTGGTGTTTGGGGCTCGAGTGCATCATTATGTATGAATGGAATAATTTCCTAATCATGTGATGTGAAATATGTGTTGATAGTGAAATGGTATTTGACCACGTCCCATAAAAAAAATAATTGCGTAAGGGTGTTCTTGTCGGTTGTTTCTTCCGACTAGTTTAGTTTCATTTTCTTGATGAAATTGTTTTACTTGGTCGAATTATTTGAATGATTTGGGATATTTGGTCGGGTCGGTCCTCCCATTCGATCTGATATCTTTGGTCAAACCAACTAACTAGGTTGGATTCTTCTCCTTTGCTGACTTTACTTATATATATATATTTTGAATTCATATGCTTTATGTCAATTAAATTGATGATGATCATGCTTGCTTTATTTATGACTTCCCCGATCAATTGATTTAGGGAATCCATGCTCACTTGATTTATGGGTTTCACACTCGATTGAATTAGATATTTCTTTCTCGCTTGATTCTCTTTCTCATTTATTCAAAAGTTGTCGAAGGTCTTGCTTTGGTGTTGAAATTTATTTATACTTTTGTTTCTCTTCTATGAATATTCATTGTGTTGACCATGAAATATGTTGTCTCTTCATATTTAGTGCATTAGGTTGGGAAATGTTCTTCTTGATGGTTCAATGTTGGTAATGGTTGGTTAAGTAACTTTTTTCCTTTCAACAGTTCTGTACCTAATTTTTCATAGCTGACTCTTTTTTTACTCATGTTAATCTCTTTTCTTTTGTTTAGTTTCTCACTTTTATTATCTTTTCTTTATTTTTTCATTACTTTATTTTTATTTTGTATTTTTTCTTTCGACTCAACATAGGCTACCACAAGTGGTTTTCGACCTAGTCAAGACCTGCTAGAAGATGTTTTCACCACCAAGTATTATGGCTATAATGTATTGTATTTTTTTAATCGAGCCCCATTGACCACATTTTGAAATTGGTGCCCTTGCAAGGTTCTTATCTGGACTGCTCTGGTTGGTGGAATATCTTAAAAAACATAGGGGCCTAACTAGTTAGTTTCAAGTTTTCATGATTTTCCTTTAATATGATTGTCATACATTAGTACCAAATATCCTATTTTTATGTGTTTTTTCTTTAAGTGTCGATCATGATAGGGTTTTTATTAGTGTTTATGAAATTCTTGATGTTGCAGAGCCAACATTATTTCTTCTTCTAGTTTATTGAATCGATAGAATAATTTATTTGTATTTAAAGTAAGGTCATACCTTAGGACAAATGCCACCCTTTTTGCGTTCATAAATGGAATGGAATTACAACTTCCCGAACATATAAAATCTTGAAGGGGATTTGACTAGTCGAAATTTTATAAGCAATCCTATATGCCCAAAATAATGTAGGGAACTTATCATCCCAATCATCCCTGTCGATCCCACAAATTGTTTTTAGACCCTTGTGGAGGGTTTTATTGAAGGACTCAATTGCCTCATTAGTATGAGGATGATAGGACATTATTTTTCCATGGTCGATCATGAAATTTTTTAGTAGGATTTGGATTGTCCAATTTAGAAAGTGTGTCCCCTGACCAATGGTTAAAGTTAAGGAGCATCCAAATATTTTTACTATATTCTCATATATAAATTTTGCTACTTTTTCTTTTGTGCATGACTTGACTAATTTTTATTCTTTCCATTTTGTCAAATATTCGACTGCTTTAGTGATATACTTCACGCCTGTCCACTTAGATCTCTTTGGGAATGGACCCAAAAAGTCAATAGAACATATTTAAAATAGTAAAGTAGGGTTTATTGAGTGAAGGTGAATTTCATTTTTCCATAGAGGTTGGCCCATCCTCTAGCATTTGTCACATTTTTTCACTTGTTCTTGACAATATCTGTATAAATTAGACCACCAAAGACCCATCTGAAGTATCTTCCATGCTGCCATGTCACATTGGTAGTTCCTCTTGTAGGGACAACATGAGCCTCATTAATCATATCTTATCTTTAATTTTCTAGGGAACATCTTCTTAAAATATCATCATTTCCTAGCTTATTTAAATATCCATTCATGAGGGTGAATAATGTTGATTTAAGTGATAGAATCTTCTTTTTGTTTGTTGGAAGATCATCATGAGCCTTCCACTCAAAAAATTTCATTATTTCTTCTATGTCTTTGGGAGTGACCTCAACCCAGAATAAGTGTGCATCCGGTAATTAATCATCTATCCCATTTGGATATTCCTCTATATTGAGTTGGGATAGATGACCTAGGTTGGAATTCTTTTTGTTCGGTCGTACTAACATGTCTAAGTCAAATTCTTGAATTAGTAGTAGACATTGACATATTTTTCCTTGGTGAATAGGCTTGTTCACTAAATACTTGAGAGCTTGATGATATGTAAGGAATGTGAATGGATTTTGTAGTAAGTAAAGCCAAAATTTTTGTAGGGAGAAGATCATTACTAGTGCTTCTCTTTTCGTTGTTGAATAATTGTGTTCTTCGTTGTTAATATTATGAATGGCACATGCATTAGGATGGTCGATCATGTATTCATATGGTTGTGCTAAGATTGAACCCATAATGAATTTTTTTGCATCAACACAAACGAAAAATTTTCTTGTCCAATCAAGAAATCATAGTATCAATGCTTCTACCAATTTTCTCTTTAATATTTCGAAGGAATGATTGCACTCATGTCTCCAATTAAATTTGATTTCTTTCCATAGAAGCTCATCGATTGGGAATATGATTTCAAAATATGACAAATATATTTTCTATAGTACCCTATGTTCCCAAGGGATATTTTATTTTTCTTTTGATTTACTAGAGGTTTCAAGTCGACTTTCATGAAATATATTTTCTATAGTACCCTATGACAAATATATTTTCTATAGTACCCTATGTTCCCAACATCGTTCATGAAATAAATCATCAAATAATTTAGGCCTATGAAGTCGACACATATTCTCAATTTCTGTAGGTCGTGTTTTTAAGTTGAACCACCATTGGAATTTCCCATTCAGATTTGTCTATGGGGTAAATGATGCCAACAACTAGATTTTCCTTGGTTTCTTTTTGTACGATGGGTTTGTATGTGTGGGATAATTTGTATGGTCAATTTTTAATGGGTTTAGAACCTGGGATGAGGTCAATTTTCATCTCCCCCATCTCTTGTACAAGTTATTTGAGATCCTTGTAGTCTCGAGAAGAAACATTCTGATATTCATGGAGTAAGTCGACTATTTTTGTTGTCTTATTGTCTCACCAGTAGTCACCTTTCCTTGCCATTTTCAGTTGACCATCAGTCGAAATGTCGAATTATTTATTTTTCATTTCTACATCCATCCATTATGGTGGTTTAGATTCATATAGATGTAATTCGCCTTCGATAACCTCATTATAGCTTGGTGGTAAATCAAGTTTTTCTAAATCCTCCTCATCTTCTTTGGATACTATAAATATTGTCTTCACATAGTTATTTACTACTAGGTGGATTTTCCTCCATCTGAAGCTTTTCCCCGAAAGGATTATGTTTTCCTTGTCCACCCAATGAGTGCTCATATTATCTTGATCATGAGTTGACATGGAGTTACAAGGTGACATTGACCCTGTGTCGACTTTTGTCTTGCCTCCTTTTTGAAATTAGTCAAGGTTTTTTTTTTCCAAAAAGTTATTTATCCCTAGTGCTACCTCTCATAAATGTGACTCTTATAGAATGAATTCAAAATCTCTTATGACATTTTATTTTATTTCGGTTTAATTGAATGTATGGCCACATGCCTCTTCAATTTTATACCATTTGTGCAGTATATCATCCAACGTGTTTGGGAACATGTGTGACCACAGTCTTTCATCCCTATATCCAAATATTCTCCATTCATTTTATCATTGCTGAATATGAACCACTAGGTTGATCCTAGGTTTAAAGGTTAGAATTTGAATTTTGATGATAGCTTTTCCCTCTGAATCATTCGACAAAGTATAATTTAGTGGTGGTCCATATTTGTAAATGGGGAGCGTGGGTCTCCCACCATTGAGTAAATTGACCAATGAATGAATCTACCGGGATCTTTACTCTTCCTTGTTCTCCTACTATTTTGGATATCTCATCCATGTGGACCAAAAATAATTTATTTTGTTGAACTATAGGGGAAGTCCTACTTTTGAGTTAGTCGAGATAAGTGTTGGTGTCTGTTTTGTATTTTTTTCAAAAATTATAGGGACTACTTGGACTACAAAGCATGATCTCGATCACTTTATCAATATTTCCTCTACCGACCAACATTATTTTCCCCAAGACTCATAATTCTCTATATTCCAATTTTATACTTTTGAGTTTGCATTTTACCCCATGGACACCGGGGAAGTGACTAGAATTTCACCTTTTTCATTTCCTTCGATGCCATCTTTCTTATCATTCATCATCTGATATATTCGATGGGATTTCTGGTCTTCATCCCATGTTTCTACCCACGAGTTTCCTTATTTTAGTTCAAGGGGTATGATGATTTTCCTACCGCTTTCTTTCAACTTCATCCTATCTCTTTCCAGGGAGATAATTTGTTTCATATTCCAACCCCTTGGTTTTCCTACTAATGTAGTGTAAGAGGGAATGCCTTCGACTAAGTTTATCACTTCAAAGTTGACCATGGTTGGTATCCCAATTATATGCGTTTTGACATTTAAAGTGTTCAGATTGGCTTGATGAATTTTTGATTTGTTATTTTTAAGAAATTCATCATTGGAGCTAGTGAGGGTATTCCAAGCCATTTCCATGTGTCCTGGGGAAGGATATTTACTTCTGATCCAAATTCGACCAAGACTTTCTTAGTCATATTTCTTTTGATATCGAGGTTGACTTGTGGATAATAATCATTATGTTTATCCTATGAAAATTGTCAAAGATTCTTATATGGTCGTTGGTGTTCTTTATACTTCCTCGGAATACTAAGTAAGTCAATCAAGCAATAAACCGGTTGATTTTATTTCATTATTTGGAGAAACTAGTGTACGGTAGTGTTTAAAGTGTTTTTATTCCTTCCCCTATTTTCATTTATTTTTTCTTGGTCGATATTTTTGAAAAATTTTGGTGCTTCCCGCATTAGCTTTTCTTCTTGCTCTAGGTCAGGGTAAGTATTTTGATATCTCGATTGTTGAACCAGTGATTCTTGGTAATTTTATTGAGACACATGACTTGACATGGTCACAAAATCGATATTCTTTGAGTTTAATAATTCTTTCTTAATCACAATATGCAGGAGGTTCACATTCCTTTTGTTCATTACTTTCTCCAATACTATTGGACTATCTTTGAGTGACTGATCTACCTTTAATATACCCCCAAAAAATCTAAACTAAGTGATGAGAGAAAGAGGAAAGAGAGGGTTAATGATTTCACCTTCAATCCTTATGGTTGGTGTAGACCTCTTTCACTTGTTTCTACCTCTTAGATCACATATCTCCTCCCAAAGTTGACCTGCAATGGGTTAGGAATACAATGCAACAACACATACAATCTCTAATAATCACTTTAAAAGTCTAAACATAGATATGAATTCTCAAATTAACAAGAACATGTAAACATAGGGTTTTGGAACAAATATAATCTCTTTTATTCAAATTCAAGATAAAAAAGGTTACAACCTTTGCTGGCGAGTGCTCTACGAACCAAGTTCGGGCTCCTTTGTCATGGATAAAAGTGCATCAATCCCATATTATCTTCTCACAACCAACATACCACCAAGGGAAGAGGAAGGTTTTCATAAAGAGAATGGATGAAGGGGAAAGTTGAGGATAAAACTCAGAATGAAATGCAAATCTTGGGAAAAAAAGGGAAGGGATTTTGGCAGATTTTTATTATTCTCTTTATTATGTCTCTAAATGACTCCCCAAGACCTCTTTTTATATGAGAAAATGATGGTTATTCAATTTGGGGATGGGCTACAAGAGGTAAAATATTTAGGAAACCCTCCATATCCCATAAACTCCGCTGAATTCTGCACAATTTTATATTGTTTTCAACTTTTAGAGGTAAATGTGGGCTAACTAGCATGCAACATGCATGTGTACATGGGCTAAGTAGCATGAAACACACATGTGTACATAGGATATTAATGCAGCAAGGCATGTACACTATCCAAAAAAAGGTTTTTTAGAAGGAAGCCTCAACAATATTTTGGCAAAGTGTGCAAATGGATGGGCTAATGTCTTGGATGCACAAATATGGCATTTTTGGATGATAACATATGGCCCCTAATGTGTGATTTCAGAAGAGAAATTGATGGCCAAAATACATTACAATATCTTTACATAGTGGGAAGGCACAAAGTTTAGGGGGTATCTGTTATAGTCCAAAAATGCCATATCTGTGCATCTAAGACATTGGCCCATCCATTTGCATACTTTTACAAAATATTGTTGATGCTCCCTTCTAAAAAACCTTTTTTTTGGATAATGTATGCGCCTTGATGCACTAATAGCTTTCCCACACATGTCTCATGCATGCTAGTTAGCCCTCATACAAACGCCTGTCGCATGCTAGTTATCCTGCGTTTACCTCCAAAAGTTGCAAAAAATATAAAATTTCGTCGAATTCTGCGTAATTTTATATTTTTTGCAACTTTTGGAGGTAAATGCGAGCTAACTAGCATTCATCATGCATGTGTACATGGGATAACTAGCATGCAGTATGCGTGCATACACAGACTATTAGTGCAGAACAACGTGTACACTATCCAAAAAAAGGTTTTTTAGAAGGAAGCCTCAACAATATTTTGGAAAAGTATTCAAATGGATGGGCCAATGACTTGGATGCACAAATATGGAATTTTTGGACTATAACAAATTCCCCCTAATGTGTGAGTTTAGAAGAGAAATCGATGGCCAAAATACATTACAATATCTTTACACAGTGGGAAGGAATGGATTTGAGTGAGCTTGAGACGAGTGGTCATGAGTGTGTCATCTACAAAATAATGATAATCTCTCGCATACCCATGCTTGGGATGAAATAAGAATGGCTTCCATTCCAGTACACTGCATATCCATGTCATATATATAGTAATCATGGCTACATGACTAATATGTATACCAATAAAAGTGTAGCCGCAAACAATACATAGAATATCTACATTTCAAAATCATCTGAAGATATACAAGTACAATATGATATGCATCTTCTGGAAGCACCAACGCCTGTGGCTAGAGATGAGAACTTCATAGCTAGAGAAAAAAATTCAAGTTCTTAAAAAATCATGTAGGATTACAATAGGAGTGTAAGACTCACTACTCTGAGGTCTTCGACATGTCGTGAGGGAAATACTGGAGGATCTCGATCATCAGGCACACAACTTCATTGATTTTGAATCCAAACTTGACTAGACTCTCGAGATGGTTGACTCATGAAGGCCAACATATCAACTAAATAATGGCTGACTCAGGTTGGATAAAATTTCCCTTGTACAAAAGGATGACAAAATGATGAGACTCGGGAAGCATATTATTGACATAAGTCTGTGATACAAGAGGCACCACAAACTCTCCATATGTTTGGAAGAGTAACCAAATGGAGGAGGGCATGGCTCTATGTAACGAGAAAAAATTCCTAAGTTCATGCTAGATCCCAATGCTTGGAGAAAAAACTAAAGGATGTGCTTTGTCCAAGGGCGACTATCTTGCTATCGATAAATAAGAATGTATATACCATCCCCTCTTTTTGGAATCTTTGATTTTTTTTTCTTTTTCAAAATTTTAATGAGCTTGAAAAAGAATAAAAGAATGCTACATTACAAAGGAGGAATGAGTGTTGCAAAAAATAAAACTAGTTTCAAGCGCATGGAACATACTGATGCTCAGTGCAAGTAGACATGTGCAAGATAAGGACACTTGAGAAAATTCCTCCATGGGTCAAGGTGTCATATCACAAGGTAAAAAAGTGATGCAAGGCTTTCATTTAAGGAATTATTTGAAGGTTCAATTAATAGCAACATGAAGTTGGCATTAGGCCAAAGATGCAAGGATGAGACATGTGATGCGATTAAGGATGACACAACAAGACTCCTTCCATGTGAATTTTTACAATCACAAAGAAGGTAATATTGGTGGATTTTCACATTTAGAGAGTCTAACAAACACTAAAAGAGGACTCCAGAGAATTCCTTTTTCGTAATTAGTCCAATCGATTTAAAAAAGGGTTAAACTTATACTCAAAGTACATCTCTTCAAAACTATTTTAGCAAGTGTAACCGAGATAATATCACTCAACTATATTTTCAATTTTAAAGAGTCTAAAAAGAACTTAACTATGGACTCACAACCTTTTTTTAAGTTTAGTCCCCTTAGCCCGAAAAAGTATAAAATATAACTTAGGAGAATTGTCCTAACGAGACATGTCTCCCAAGGTGTATCTTTTTCTTGGATAATCTATTGGCCGAAAAAAGGATTAAAATTATGCCAAATAGATATTCCTTCTGGACCGATTAAAGAGTGTGAAAAGAACAAGGTCACTCGATGATATTTTCATATTTAGTGAGTGTGAAAAGATATTAACTATGGACTTCGAGGGGGTTCTTTTTTCGTAGATAATCTCCAAGGCCTGAAAAAGAGATAAACCAAAACCAGGGAGAATGGCCCTTTTTCAATAATTTAGTTCGTCAAGCCTGAAAAAAGGTTAAAATTACACGTAAGAATACTCTCCTAGTGAAATGAAGCTCGTAGGGCATAACTTTATTCGTAAATCAACCGTTTAGACTGAAAAAGGGATAAGCTACCACCGTATAGATGTGCCTTCAAATTTTAGTTTGAGGAGCGTGAAGGGTAATAATATCACTCAAAAATATTCTTAATTTTAGAGAGTCTAAAAAGGGATTAAAGAAGACTCCATAGGGGATTCTTTTCTTAATTAATCCAAACAAGACCAAAAATATTAAATAATCTCTCGTTATATGTTTCTTTCAAAGTTTAAGTGAGCCTGAAAGACAACAAACCATGCTCTCAAGGAGTCTATACAATAATGGGGCTTCTATACACAACCATGGCTGGACTAAAAGGACTCCCAAGCCTATGGAAAATACTCATAGCATGGACATAAAATGAAACAAAGGATCTACCTAGGGAATCCATGTAGAGGAAGGCTCTACCACCAAATTATGACACTTCTAAAGAATCATAGAAGGTTTTGTGTCGCACTTCAGTGAGATTGATCCTATGGAAAATAGAAAAAAGTCAACAATATGCAAGATGCAAGGTGATGAAAACCTAATTTATATGCAAGTGTCGAAAAATCAATTTACCATGGGATGATGTGAGTGTAACCCATCTCATAAAAATACCAAACCAAAAGAAAAAGTTCATAAGAACGACCCAAAGATCTCTCAAAAAGAAACTCAAGTAGCCATCGAGTCAAGAATAGGGAAAAAGAGGACAAAAGTGGGGAAACAAGAGCCAAAAAAATGTATAAATGGGGGATGACAACTCATTTTAACCATTGCAAATTGGAAAATAACCAAAAAGAAAAAAAACCCTCTTCTTTAAAACGTGAATTCGAGGAGCTACGATGGACGAAAGATCTTCAAACCTGAACCAAGCAAGTACAAATGACCTCTCTCATCCTTTTAATTCATCATTTATTATTCATTTAATTATTTAGAGGGTGTGTGACCTAGTAAAAAGGTCAGGTCTATGTGTATGTGAGTTGTCCACTCTCAACACACGTATGTATGCAAAAAACGTAATACTTAGCTCGCATAGATACGTGATTGTCTTAAAGACAACCCACGTACATCTCTTTAATATTTAAAAAAAAATGAAACAAGGGACTAACCTCACAAACGTTTTTTCAGCATGGTGTATGTTCACTAGCGAGAGAGAGAACAAGAGGAGTTAGATTTCTTGGTAGAGGAGGATCTAGGGGCTATTTCCATGCTTAAGCAGTGTGGTATGTGGAATTTCTTTCAGTGTCCATTCATGATGGAACAACCTAGGATGTTGAACCATTTGATAGAGTATTGGAATCCATACGTAGATGTCTTCATGATAGAGGGCCAATCATTGACTCTGATGACTGAGGATATATCCTTTTTGAATGACCTCTCCAGGAGGGGGGAACCGGTTAACTTGAGGACCTTTCCTCTATGAATGCACAACATAGAAGATTACATTGGCATGTATTGCAAGGATGGTACTCAAAAAGTAGGATCTCAGGTGCCAATTCATAAGATCACAAGCCTCAACCTTTGGATAATACTTTACATGATTGGGAGGATTATGAGATTCACAACACTTCATCATGATTCATGTGCACAGATGAATTATGAAGCTTAGTGTCTAGAAGCCACCATATTTGACTGGAGCACCACAATGATCACATATATGAAAAAACAAACTGACTGATTATCGTAGAAGAACAAACAAGAACTTTGGTTTTGGGACCGTGTTGTGCGCTTTATTTTTCAAGAGAGTGCCAATCCTTATCCTGCAAGAGACAGTACAAGGCCATATTTCCTCCTTTTCGACATTGTGCAGGTGGGAAGCTTTGTTGCCTCGATAGGGTGCAAGGAGAGTAGAGGAGGCGATGAAAAATTCTTTGACCAATGGGCCCCTCAAATTCCTATGATCGAGGAATAACCCTACGCATGGATCCGTTTCCTAAGGAATCCTGATATGCCTATGACCCCTGGCAAGGAGCGTGGGGAGATAGGTACACACGTTTTTAGAGTTTTTTTTTTAATTTTTAATTTTTTTAAATATTATCCTTTTTATGGTAAGTGATTTGTTATATATAGATGTGGGTCTGATACGAACAACTAACTTCACTAGGAATAAGCATCATCCTTGAGTAGATGTCGGACCAACAACAACAAGAGGACCAAAAGTTGTGGGAGGACCACCAAACATAGAGGCTGCGAGAGTAATGCGACAAGTAGAGAGGAACCTGACAACTCCCACTCGTGTAGTGTTGATGGAAGAGATAGAGGACCTTCCCCCGACCATGCAACTCCATGTTGTAGGGATACCCAAGACCTGGGTTCATCTTTTCTGGCATCTTGTGAACACCATATTTTATTATACTAGGGCCAACAGGCCTAGGACATAGCTAGTACTAGACCACATATGTGTCAAGGGAACCTTTTTTGTACTCACGTGTTTCGTCCAGTTTTTCTCGACACTCCAACTCTTAGTGGTGACATGTTGAAGAAATTCAGACTATAGACTTCTAAATCGCCAGTTGTTATCACAAATTCGCCCTCTCTTTCTCTATTATTTGGATCTACGTTCTACTCTTTAGAAAATAATACACTGAGTTGTTTCCCCCCCTTTTTGTGAATTTATAGTGGGACGAAGAAGTGATAGTTGTGCCACACTAACTGTTGTCACGTTTTCATTTTTTGTTGTGCTTCATGCACGCTGTACCTTTCTACCTATTAGCTTCTCTCCTACATGCAGTGTTTTCAATCACTGGTTTTCTTACAACACACTGTTTATTCCATCAGTTCTATTCTAACAAAACCTCCCATGCCCATCGATCTGTTTGTATTTTTATCCCCTTTTTAATTTTTATGGATTTTCTTCTTTTTCTCCTTTTCTCCTTCCATCCTTCCAGATCTAGTCAGTGCTTCCCCCCTTCCCCCATGCACACAAGGAAGATTAGTTGATTGATGCCATTGTCATTACTCCTTTTTTATACAGTAAAATATTGATGGAAGTATACAACAATCTGATATACCTACCTCTGGGTCCCTTCAAGAACTCTTTCTCTATTGCCCTGTAAGACTTCGTGGTATCTACTGCAAATTTTGTGATAAATCCTATGACAATACTATCTAGCCTGAAATCCATTGTGCGTGTGAATTTGTTGTCTACTTGTTGCAAGTGCGCGATCTCTATAGGGTTCCACTCAATCTTTCTGATCCGATTCGTAGGATGATTATCTTTCAACCTCAACAACCACTCCTGAAATACATGCGAGAAATCGCAGAAAAATACCTCATGCGGGTCGCTAAACACATACTTGTCCAGATATTTTCATGGTGTTAACTTTGGGTTTCTGTTATATTTATGCACAAATTCCATCTCCTTTGTTTTCAACCATCTTTCGATCTTTGCCTTCATTGGGTTCCACAATCTAAACACCCCCCTCTATTGTGTCATTTTCTACACAGTTCTTTCATGGATACCTCTCACTCAATCCCATGCATTTTCAGATGGAAACAGAACCATTTGTTGGTTACTTGTCTCTTTCTACCATTCTTGGGCTGACCCAGGTTCAGATCTACTATGGTTTCCAACAAAACCCTCCAAAACTATCGACCCCCCTAGAAAACCATAAGGAAACGCAGTACATAGGGTGCATTGTGTAATCTCACCTGAGATAGTTTTATGGGTGGATGCAACTCTCAGGTTATTGCATCCTGGGAATGAGTGGACATATGGGATTGAACCTTGTGATCTTTATTTATTTACTATAACATCCATCTATCCTAAGTAATCTGTCATTATTTTTCATGCATGTAAAAAATCAGATCTAGCTATTTCATCAAACATTCATATAAGATCTAATAATTAATAACAAAGATACATAAATGAATCATTCACATAACACATAAGCTACCATTGTTCACCGCCTCCTAGGCTATGTCCACAAAGATATGTCTCTTGGGATCTTTTATTATTGTTCTTTCATCTATGGCATCGCTCGCATTATAATTCTCCCTCATTTTGATTGAGATATTTAATGAGGAGGACTAGATCACACCAGTCTCCTCAGCCCATGATCTAACCCTCAAGATCTACCTTATTTTCTTTGTTCATCTCAACATCTTATAAAACAACCTCGGATTTTACAGTCATTCTTACATTTTGGAATTATAATCACACTGAAACCTATCCAACTCTTCGAACCAACCAACAAAGACAACACCAACAACAATCTATACCTCCTAGGTACCTCTTTATACTTATTTTTGGATTATAAACCATTACATCCTCTTACCAAAACCCTAAAACTATCATGGTTCAGTCTTCTTTCATGTGTGCCTCACATGCTTCCCTCCTTTGCATGTTCTTTCCTCTGCACATTTTTATTTTCCTTCCAGCTGTATTTTCCTTATTTGTGCTTTATTATCCACAATTATCTTTTTTCCAAAAAGGTGTATTCGCCGAACAATCCCCCAACACTGACATTATGCCTCATCTTGAGTCACTTCCTTACTCCAACATCTATCACTTCTTGTGCCAACACATCATACATTTCAGTTATTCTCTGGCACTGTGCATGAGCTTGACTACTCCTTTTAGCCACGTTTTCCACCAGCTGCACAGTAACTAGGTTTTGTATTAGTTCTCCCCGCTCCAAGCCTATGTGCTCTATGTTCAACTTTCATGCATCGATCTCGATGACCAACTACTTCACCTTTTATTCCAGGGGCTCCAATTGAGCCTGTCGCTCCATGTTTTTCACTTGTACTTCCTTCTCCTCGACTCGTAAATTATTCATTTCTATAGTTGTCATGTTCTTCTCCGGCAATGAAATCATCCTCTGTCACTATTTGATATATGCTATTGTTGCATGTAGTTTTTCCTCCTTCCCCTGCAGCTCTTGTAAGCTCCCATCCTCTAAAAGTTGTGTCCATAGCTGGGAACTCTTCTCCAACATCTCTATCATTATGTGTATTTTTTGTGCAATGTTCTCTGCAGAAGTTGTCGCATCCTACTCTATTTGCACTCTGAATTCTGGAGGAGTCGTGGGAACTACACACTCCTCTATTTATTTGATCTATTCTTTATACTATTGTAGAGACTGCACTATCTTTCTCATTTTCTCTTGCGATGAGGTTTATTGTACACCTTCGCTATCTGAGATGGCTTGAAATACTTCTTTAATTTGGTTCTCCATCTCGTCCACCTTTTTTTGCGCCATATTTTTCTCCTGCCCTTCCTGGATAAGTGCCTCCTTCAATGAGGTTTTCTCTTCCTATGCCAATTTTAAGTTTGTCGCATCAGACCTTGCTTAGGACTGAATCTCATGCATAATGCTCACCTATAATTTATATAATTCTTTAGTTGGAATCTTGGGAAATGCCAAGTCCAACATATCAATGTCTTTAAGGGGCCTCTGTGTTGTCTCCTCATCCATAAACAACATATTAGGAGTGATGATAAAATTTATTCTCCCTTGTGCCATGATCTGCACTGTCTCTCTAACCAGTGCCCCTTCTTTAGTTGGCATTTTTGTCTTCTATTTCTGTTATTCTGCCATGATCCGCAACTGCTCCAACACAATTTTCACTTCTTGTATTTTCTCCAAAATTGAAGCCTTGTGATTTTAGGTGTTTTCCCACACCTCTGACAGTCGATCTTCCACTGTCATGACTATCATCTCCACATCATCTGTCGTCAATGATGTTTCCATTAGTTTCTTGTGGGCCTTGGCCTTCTTTCTAGAGCCACTTGCTTTCTCCTATTTTCTCTTCCTTTGGGACTATGATGGATCAAATGCTTCTGGAATCTGTGTATCCATGCATGTAGCCTACCCTTCTCCTTCTTCCATGGATATTTATTGTGTCTCTGTTTTCATTTCTTCTACGCACACTTGTCCTTTCGCTCCTCCTGTTGTCTACTCTTTGCATGATAGTCCCTATGTAGAACCACACTATGATTTCTTCTTTTTCCTAGTTTTCTTTTGTATGGTAATGCTTCCCCCTTCTTGGCCTTGTGCAATAATGTTCCTTTTTCTTGTCTACTATGCAGGGACTATTCTTTCCTGTGTCCTGGTTTGTCCTCCTGGCATCATATTTTGGATTGTTGGCATTCTTCACTCCTCGAGCCATTCCTAGAACTCCATCTAGATGTCCTGCATTTTCACACAATACTTCAGTTGAAACCACTCCTGGTTGGATCCCTCTTTTCTTGTAGCCACATAGTATGGCGCAATGCACGAAAGTTCACTATTTTTTCAAAATCCTAAACAAATTCTGTGGGAATCCTCCATAGATATGCTAACCTGTTTTGGATATCTGTTAGGTATAGTGTGAACATGTCACTGTTAAGTTTCTTCTTCTTGGGATCTGATGTGCTATGAAGAGATGTGTAGTGCGTTGTGCCACATTTTCCTATCCTTGGAAGGAACAAATTGTATGTGGGTTCTTGCCATCCCATGAGTTCAATGAGGATGAATAACCACAAATAGTGGAACTCAGAGCCCCAGTATTGTGCATCCTTTCATTCCTCTATAAATGAATTTAGTAGATATGGGGCCCATCTCATCGAGATCCCCTTTGTGCATTGTACCACAACTACTACTACTCCTGCAAGTACTTCCTCCTTCTTACATTTTTGCATTAACTTGCAACCTAACAGTCATATTGAAAATTGTGTCACAGGATCATTGATGTCATTGATCCTAATTCCCCTATCACCCCTCTCTGCACCATATTTAGATTTGATTTCGTCTGAAATGGATTTCACCTTAGTTTTATCCTCTAGGTATTGTTCTGACTTCTCCCTGTCCATGGGTAGCCCTGTGATTGTTTCAATGAGATAAACATTAATAGGCATTGGCCTATCCATCCATAATATTTTTCCATGCACCTATGCTAAAAGATACTTTACACATCTGTTGATGTGTTTACCATGCCCAAAGTGCGGTATATCTAATAAGTTCAATATGCCTGTATTGTACAACCACATGATCCAATGTGAAAGCTCCAACAATGGAGCACCTGATGGGCCTTCTTCCCTGCTCTCCAGGTAACTCTGTGCTTCCAAGTATGGGAACTTTATTTCATCCGACACATCATGGTTGGAGTATTTTAGGCCATCAAATCCTCCTACCATTTCGTCATCAACCTTCACACCTCTGGGGATTTTCAAAATTACTATGGCTAGTTCCACCTATGTGCGCTATATGCCCTATGCAATGCTTTCTGCTCATGCCTTATTTTTCCCTTGTGGGTATGATACCCCAACTACTGGTATATCCTGGCACCCTATTCTCTATTGTTCTTCTAGTTCTAGGCCCTATTGAGTCGAGCCCATGGCTTGTTCTTATTGTTGCATCCCTTCTCCCTTGGACATGTCATATTGTGTTCTTTCAGCATCCTCTTCCGACTGCTCGACCTCCTATGCAGGGTTTTTCTCCTCCTCTACATGCATCATGGTCTACTCATACTATGGTGTGTGGATTTATTCCACATCCACAACTGTTGGCATCTCGTGTGTTCCGATTTGTGGCAGTTGGGTACTACTCCACATGTTTCATCCAATTCTTCTCGACACTCCAACTCTTAGTGGTGACAAGTTGATGAAATCTGGACTGCAGACTTCTAAATCACCAGGTTCTATCATAAATTCTCCTTCTCTTTCTCTGCTTTTCGGCTCCATCTTCTACTCTTTAGCAAATAATACACTGAGTTGTTTCCCCCCCTTTTTGCCACACTGACAGTTGTCATTTTTTCACTTTTTGATGTGTGTCATATGCACTGTTCCTTTCTACTCATTAGTTTCCCTCCTACACATAGTGTTTTCAATCACTGGTTTTCTTGCAGTGCACTGTTTATTCTATCATTTCTATTCTAACAAAACCTTCCATGCCCATCGATCTGTTTGTATTTTTATCCTTGTTTTACTTTTTATGGATTTTCTTCTTTTTCTCCTTTTCTCCTTCCATCCTTATAACTCTAGTCAGTGCTTCCCCCCTTCCTCCATGCATGTAGGGAATTTTAGTTATCTGATGCCAATGCCATTACTCCTTTTTTATATAGTAAAATCTTGATGGAAGTATACATCAATTTGATATATTGTTGGTGCAATTATATGTTCAATAAATTGAAATCATTTAATACATCAATCCGGTTTCGTAATCAATAGATTCGATGTATTGTATGTAACGATAATAGATAATTGTCTATGTCTGTTGAGTATAGTCTATGTAAGAATCCACTTTTGAAACTAAATACTTTGTTTCACAGCTTTCAAATAACACTCCACGCATACAATTCAAAATTCAAAACTGATCAACAAATGTATAATTCATAATTCTTGCTCAGGGGATGAATCTTCTCATTGTTGGCTCATAAAAGATAGAGATGAAATATGATTCTATCTCTTGGGAAAACCACACAAAAAACCATTAACATTATGGAAAATTAATTGATCTTAAAAGAACTACCAGGAAGGGTAAAAACACTCCATTATAAGTGCATGTATGGTGAGAGATGGAGGTCTTACTTGTGCTTGTGTATAAAAAGTGTAACCTAATAAATTATGGGAAAGAAAGTTTAGTATGGTATAATGATCCATTGTAGGCTCATGTATGGTGAAATATGGAGATCCAACCCATCCTTAGATTTGCGGAATGAAAACAACACTATATCATTTGTCTAGACAAAACATTAAAGCACTTAAATTGTATAATTGTTCTCGCATACTCACAGAAAGATGTAAAATAATTACTCAGAGATCTCACACACACAACTCTATCTTATTCAAAATTGCCATACAGCCATGGGACCTGTTGTCAAATGCATCACTGGAACATACCAGATAAGGGATTAAATGTTGTAATCAAAACATGAAAGTACTATGTTCACACACACACACACACACAGAAAATCAGAATCATATTCACAATTAATTACAAAGAGAATTACCTTAGTTGGGTTGGTGGGACCTTGTCGTACCAACAAGGTAGCTATTAAGAAAACTTATAGTAGATAAGATGTAAATACAAACATATAATCTATAAACAAAAATTATATCATTGCTTCATAAAAATGGAGGTACAATCCACAGTCATCAAACTTACAACATAATTGTGCTTTATTTTATTTCTCTATATCATATCATCTACAAGGATCTCTCTTTTAAAGAGAAGCAGTTGTTACAATCCAAGTCTTAAGATAACATCAAATACTTGTATAATTATTACAATTGGATGATACATTGAATTTTAAGGAAATGATTTCATCCTCATGACACGAAGTGCATGAGTGATGAAATATATAGCAACCTCCAATGAACAAATAATGTTCGAACCAAAAAAAATCCTTGAACTCATTGAGAACAATATCGTTCCAACAACCAAGCCTGGGAATTAGGAATAGGTACCAGATGCACATAGTTGCATAACTTGGTACCAGACGCACACATTCATACAAGACGGTACCGAACGAGCATAACAATCGGTATTGGACGCACATAGGCATACAATTCGATACCGGATGAACGTAATAAATAGGTACTGGATGATCTTAGCAATGGGTACTGGATGATCTCAGCAATGGGTACTAGATGATCTCAACAACATGAACACTTATCATGAAGTCTACTTGAACCATCCAAAGTAATTAGAAAGTTATTTAAATATCAAATATTCAATCCTAATTATTAATAAATCACCATAAATTATGATTAAACATCAGTTACCTCATGGGTATGCAATAATTGTTTAAAGGGCATGTCCAATGAGGAAACTAGGTAGAAATTGCATCGCTATTAGGAAAAATTGGTCATGATATGGGAAAGATAAGTAAATTGGAGGTGATAAAAAGGAGGCTCAACATTTCCCCCATGCCTAATTCATTGCATGCCCTCATGAAAATCTTCTGAATTAGTCTTCAAAATTTCAAAGTTGGTGTTGATCCTCGACCTTTCTTGAACATTAGTTGCCTAGTTTTAATATATCCATCCTAGAAGCCTCATCCTTGAGCTCCGTCTTAATGAATCGTGTATATTGTACTAGACGCAAAAAAAAATTCATCTTGGCAGAGACCTCATCATGCTCTCCTATAGTCTGCAATTATTCTCCTTTAGTTGTGCGTTCTCTTTCTTGATATGCCTATCAAACAATTTATACTCCTCTATTTCTTGCTTCAACCTTGCATTTTGTTTTGTAATATTTTTAACTTTTAATTCCAACTAATGTTTGGTCAGAGAAATGATTGGTTCATGTACTACTTTATTTGTTATCTCTTCCCTGGCTTCAACTTCTCTCCTTAATTCCTTTAGTGTTTCTGTCACTAATTCCTCTACTTCACTAATAGTCGCTACATACGTTTCATCTTTCTCTGGTGAATTTGGAATGTCCACTGGATCTTCTATAAAAGAAGGGACATGAATAATTGGCCCTTGCTTAACCATACTCTGAGTGGTTCTTCGTCCTAGGCCTGGGAAATCCTCAGGTGTGATAATAGGAACATGAATTTCCTCTTTAAACAATATCCTCCTCTTCGTTTTAGGCTCAGAACTGGGTACTAGACTTTTCTTGTCCTGTTCCTTCTTCACTTTTCCTCTAGAGGGATTAGGTGGGGAGACTGTCATTTGTTTTGTTTTTGCACTCCTTGTCTTTCTACCAGAGGACTTGGATGTAGGGGTTGGAACTTGTTCCTCTGGTGTACTCCTGGTGTTCCTACTATAGGATTATGCTATAGTACTACCTTCATTGACTCTGAATTTATTCTTGCGTTTGACTCTCAATTCAGGAGTATTTTCTTCTTATCCACCTTTTTCTTTAGGAATTTTTACAATCACTTATTGATTATTCTATGCAATTTCCCAAATCTGTTCCTGAGGTATTTCAAAAAATCCTTCTGGAATTTTTTCTATAATTTCTCGAGCCTACTCGTGAGATAATTCAATAATTACCTTGGGGACTATGTCTGTAACTTTCCCAACATCATTCCCGGACCTCTGTTTCTTCCTCCTCGTATTGATTTGTGTTTTACTTTTTGTGGACAATTCTGGTTGAGTTTTCTTGATGTTGGATGATTGTGCCACCACAGGTGCAGACTGTTCTTCTAAAATTGTTGTCTTTCCTTTGATCAATTTACTCATAGAATGCGGTGAGCTAGGGCCAACAGGATCGATTTTATTACTAAAAAAATTTCATTTATTTCTATTATCTCCCTTCTTCCCATCTGACCCTTTACTATGTTCCCCTGTTACACTCCCTTCTACAGACTTAGAAGTCTCTTGAGAAAAATTTTCTGTTAGGAATTTCTTCCAACTACTGTCTCATTTTCTCAATTCATGGACAACCAAGAGTTCCATCATCCCATGGTGATAATGACTGGTTTTGGGTTTCTTGGATGCAGACTTAACACCCCTCACCATATTGTTCAGATTCATCCAAAGGAAATGAGGAAAGTCTATGTATGGGCCTCCTTCAAAATGAATAAAATCCTTAAATGATAAATAAATGTTATTGCATACCTCCCTTTGCAAGTTAAAAATTTTTGCAAGAAGAAAATAATTGTACAATATTCTTCTTTGATCCATCCTCTGGAGATACCTTTCATCCAATATGGATCTAGGTGCTTGTGTTTCAATATTTTTTGATAGATTCCCCTATCCACAATTATTCCTTTGAAATACTTCTCTCTAGTGGAAGGTAACCTGATCGCCTCGGCTATGGTAACTTTAGTAATTGCTAGTTTTAGGTTCCTCAACTGGACACTCTCTCCATCATAACTCTGGACGAAGGCATGAGATACCCCATCATGATGTCCTATAAATTTTTCCAAGAAGGGAACCCAGCCAGCCTTTTCAAATTTTTCTTTGCAAGCTTGATACTCCTCTATTTCTCTGTATAGATGAAACACTAGTTCATGCATGTCAACCCCCATGTCATCTTAAAGATGGGTTTTAAAACCAGTATGGGCAACGAAACTTAGGTATGGTTTTGGTACTGGACATAACACTACGAGAACAAGGTGATGGAGGAAGAGTAACGAGATAGTAGGAGCAAATCAATTGGTGTATAATAGAAAAATGGTTAATTAACTCTCATCTGGATGGCGAAGCCATACGAAAGAGCATATATAATGAAATCGAGAGGACAACGGTCAATTCTTTGAAATGATAGTGAGGTAAGGAAGAAGTAAGAAATCATGCCTCAGGATCGTGTTCATGGATAAGGTGACGATCATACCCACAAGTAGCATCACATACCTTTCTTACTAGTTTCCACAATGATTACAATGAATGTGGGTGATGTGACCAAAACTCATAATAAGGTAGCATTCGACGTCATAAGTTTGAACAATATGAGTTCCTAGGAAGTGGTATAATCATAGTTTTGTCATCATACAAATGAGAATTTTTGACAAGATATGCCAAACTGGATGATCACCTTATGAAGAGATTCGTGTACATTATCATTGATTTCGAAACAAGGGAAATCATGAAGAACTTCGGAAAATAAGTATATGGAGGTTTAGTGACTCAAAATAACAAGGGAATATGAGGGTAACCATATGTAAAATGAAAAATTCATGTGATTTTTAATAAAAAAGAATAAAAATTGAGCCCATACCTCTATATTACTCGGAATGAATTCAAACCATTGAAGCAATATCAAATGTAGAGCAATGTTACCAGAATCCCCTCATCAATATTAGAGCACAAATTCAGTACCAGATCACCACAACACTATTGTTTTAGTACCAGACCAATATAGAGGATTTGTTTCAGTAGCAGACCGATGCAGAGATATTTGTCAGTACCAAACCATCACAAAGAATTGATTTAGTACCTGATGAACATAGAGAGACTTTTCAGTACTGTACCATCACAGAGAATCAATTTAGTACCAGATGAACACTATTACACATGAAATTTTCACACCTAGGTACCTCGCCCTAAGTGTTGTAAAGTGTCATATAAGTGTCTCATACACCTCGACACCATGGAATAACCTATGTCACAATACCTAGTCAATGTGGAGGAGGGATATATTACATGAAGGCCAAAATACCAAGTGCACATGGATTATTATTAATATTCATGAAAAAGAAATTAATTAAGTGTGAGAATCCACCTCACATTTGATTTCCTATTTTTTAGGGAAGGTGGAGGATCTCATGGATTTTTGAAATATTTCCTCCTTAAAATCCTTGAGAGATATTTCCTCCCTAAAATCCTTAAGAAATATTTTCTTCCTAAATATCTTTCGGATCCCTTTTTAGTGGATCTGATGAGTGATCCTCTCCATGGTGGTTAAGCCTCTAAATCCTATATAATGAGGGCTTTCCATGGATAAAATGATATATAGGAGTTTATAGATACCAAAATTATGATCTCATAAGGAAGAGTGGAGATTTGAGGTATCCAACCAATGGTATTGGGAGAAATATTTAGGATATCAAACCTATGATTTTAGGAGCTTTATGCAAGGGCTGGACGAGGAGGACTTGGGGAAGTTGTTGCAATTGCATCTACAGTTTGTAAGTATTTATTTAAGAGTTATCATTAATATATTGCTTGACCTATTTCCTACTAACCTATGTATCTTTACATATGTTTGTATTATAGATGGATTTGAATGGAATAATCTTATAGAGTAGAGTAGGAGTTCTTTGTCTCCCTGTCCATTGCATTGTAGGTGTCAAACAATGCTAAGGAGCTCAGAGATCAAGCTCAAGTTGGAGAAACGAGGAAAAACATCAGAATAAGGTGCATCAGACTTTATTCCTTCTCCTTCTCTTTTTGATTAGTTACTTATATTCAAAGGAATGTTAGTGTCCAATGTTAGCATGTTTTTTGTCTTGGTATAGGGGTCTATAATCCAAGAGGAGATTCACATGTCCACAGGGGCATTTTCCTACAATAGAAATTGGAGATTCCACTAGGGATCGACATTGATTTTCCTTTCCTTGGATTTTCCCTACCTTTTTCCCACCTTTTGTATCAGTTTTATTATTTTTTCATGATCCATTACCTTTCTCCCATCTTCACTAGAAATTTCACCAATTTCTGTGAATTCTGGGTGAGGTTTTGTGAATTTTTTTCCTCTGTTTTGAATTTCTGGGAAGGGTAGTGCTCACTTGGAGTGTATATCAGAGCATTGATCTCTAATCAGCACTCCCATTAAATTATTTATAGAGTTTTGTAGCACTCTGTTCCCTTGATACATAGAGCGCTAGTCTCTTTCTTGGAGGATTTTTTTCTTATTCTGCTCAGATTTTTTCAGTTTGTTTTGCATAAGTATTTACCTAGACTATGTATGTTGGTTTTTGAAGTTCTTTAGGTTTATATTTGGTACTTATCACTCCCTATTGTATTGATTGGAGCTTGAAACATTTTCAGAAATGTGAAATTTCCCTTTTCTAGCTGCTTGTTTTGTCGGGACAATTTGAGTATTTTCTCTTTTTCCCTGTCTTTTCTCATATTCTTCTCTGCATTTTATTATACTCCTTGAATGTTTTCTAGTTGTTGAATCCTTGATTGAGTTATTTTTAGAAAAAAATTATATTTTTTTTCTTTTAGTCCTCACCACTTTGAGTGTACTTTGTTTGACTGTTTTTGCTTCGTAGTTCTTTGTCTCCAACTTAGATCTCTTTCATATGAAAGTACAAAAGAAAAACAGTTTGCATATATCCTTGCATAGTTAATCAAATGAAGAAAATTTACATTCATTAGGAAGTTTGCTTTGGTTTATGATTGGAAAAAGAGCTAGTTTTCCATAAGCATTTCAGTTTTCGGAAATGTTTGCTTGATAGTTTGGCATCGCATTGATCTCAGAATTGAAAGTCGCATTGTTTTGGGTGTTTTCTTGTGATTAAGAAGAATATAACTCTTCTCCTTCCCATACATAGAATTCATTGAAAGAAAGAACTACATATCATTCTTTTTCATTCTATTGGATTCGAGTCTCTTACACATCATCAGTTTCATTTTCATGAACCCTTTGATTTAAAATCCATTAAAATCAACCACATGCTAATAAAATCAATTCGAATTTTTGTTTTTAGCACACCAACAATAGCTTAGGATTAGATTTTTTGGACTAGTTGAAGTGAGTAAATTTTCCAAGACAACTAAAGATACTGTAGAACATTAAAGAGCGTTTAAATCCAACTTTCGTATAAGCATAGTCGAGAACCCCCTCTCACACAGGGGATAAACACGGGGTCGTGTGTAGAAGAGAAGTGGATATTACCCCTCCAAAGCTTAACCAATTGTAGCAGAAAGATTGTATATTGGGGGATATTCTTGAGAAACCACTGGTTTCATTTGGTCTCGGTGCTTCATGAACTATGAATCCGTTCGGGGTCCTCTGAAGTCCTATTCATCCACTTGTCTTCAGTTACCTTCAAGAGATTTGGACTTTGATATCCTGCCCATATGTTTGGTCTTGAATTTCGACTATACCCCTCTGGGAGGCTGACTGCGAGTTGGTAACATTAGTGGCCTTTCCTAGGTATCTATAGAGGTGACTGTGGCGGGATTCCCACGATACCTGGGGAAGATGTCATATCACACTCTTAGTACCCTTGGAGGGTGATCCCGTGAAAGCGAGGGTCGATTGCACTGAGAAGGTTTGTTACGTGGAGTTCGGGGTAATTGCATCTCACTTCTTCGCTAGTTTCTTGATATCCCATCATCGGAAGATCCTTAAAATCTGTTGTTGCTTGGTTGATATCTTTTAGTTTTCATAGGAGTGTGTTTATTTGTTTTACATAGTCAGCCTTAGGATAAGAATTTTCACAGTATATAAGGTATGGAACCTGACACTTAGGAATCAAAAAATAATCTTTATTGTGAAGCAGTGATCATAGATAACACTTCTGAAACTGGGAGCATCGCTCCTGGAAGTTGAAATCACATTGACGAACCGGTCCCAACATTCGTAGAAAGATTGACATCTTTTGTGAATCCTTTGTTTACTTATCCACTCAACCAACCACTCTTTGATCCACCATACATGAGATACGTTGATTCTTATTCTTCTTATCGCTTACCACCGAGTTCAACCATTACATCATCTTTTGGCATGAACCTACCGATTTTTGAAGGACTTTGGAATTCATTTCTTTCCACAACTCCCGCAGTTGATACTGTTGGTTCTTATTCTTTACTGGAAACATCAGTGACCGAGGTGTCCTTGACTCAACCACTTGCACATTCATCTCCTCCTGCACCCGAGTCAGGTAATACTCTTGCTTCATTTTTTCCACACATGCACATGCCATGTGATTTACTTGGTCATCCCATAGGTCAAATGGAAAATAATCAAGTCGTTCACACAACCATGGTTAAACAATATACTCAACCTCCATCTCACACATCCTATATTAGTACTCCCTACATTGGAGGTCAAACTTCAATGGGAGGACAACCTTCAGCTGGGGGGAAACCTTCAGCTGCAGGGAATGTTTTTAATGGGGGGCAACCTACATGGTTTCAACATCAAATGACATGGGGGAAAACCACTCCTACAAGTCCTTATATCCCTAGTACCATTGGTTTATACCCTACGCATACATATACAGGAGCTGTGAATCCTTTGTCGACTCAACCCAATCTGGCAGGCATTCCTCCGCAAGGAACTATGCCCTATCAAATTGTAAACTCCATGATTCAAATGCAACAATCCCTTCCACCACCATACATGGGGGGACCAACAGGTCAACCACAGTATGTAGGAGGTCCACCTGTTCAATAACAATACATGGGTAGACAAATAGGATAACCACCTTACATAGGTGGACAACCCAGACAACCACCTTATATGGGAGGACCATCTAGTTTTATTACCTCGCCACAACCTAGATAATGTCCTACTGGTGTTCCTATGAAATATAGTTATCACTAGTATCAACAACTACCATTCTTGGCTATGTTAGATCTAGAAGATCTGTCGTGTTTAACAAATGATCCCATCCTTCATGCTCTGTTTTGGCCCACCATCCCTGCCAAATTACTGTTCAACATTCCAAAATTTGATGGAAAACCTAGGGAAGACCATAACAATCATGTTATGAATTTCCATTTATGGTATTCTTCCAACTCTTTGATGGACGATTCCATTCCTCTTAGACTTTTTCGGAGAACACTTACTAGGGCAGAAACAAAATGGTACATTGAAATGCCACATAACTCTTTTGTCAACTTTAACTCTCTTTCCATGGCTTTCCTAATGCATTTTCAGTTACTTATACAGTACAAGACTGGTACAAGAATTTTAACCTCTCTCCAAAAATCCTCTTCCACCCACATCTCTGATCATATTCATGAGTGGAGACGATGAAGACGGTTGATTAAAGCTCCAATTCTGAAACAAATCCACATGGATTGTTTTACAAAGTCACTCTTGCCTCCCATTTCCCGCGATGTTTCTATGGGAAATGTAGTTACTAAGGATTAGGCTATCAACCATGCACAGTATTTAGATTTGGTTTACTCCCAGTCCGACATACTTTATGATATGATCCATAATTCTCCTCTTCAATCGAACAATTCATCAAGACTACTCCAGAATCTAATTTCATTCCAAACACCACAACTACTTCCACTCCTTCTCAAACATCTGATTTTAATGCTATCCAATCATCTTCATCTCAGCAACCAGGAGGTAAGAAGAAAAAGGTAAAATCCAAGAAATCTTCTAACAAGCAGGATAATTGTTGGCCCTTGGTTATGGAAGGAAGCGAAGACAAGGAAGGAAAGGTAAAAAGAGAGCTTCTTGGGAAACACAGTAACTGTCACTGAGTCAAAGTGAGAAAAATACCAGGAAGGATGGAGTGAAGTATGGAAAAGAAAGTCGTTGGACGATATTATCAGGGATGACAGATCAGAAAAGAAGAAGGATCATGGACAACTTAGCAAGCAGAGAAATCCATCATTTGATGCTTTGGAGCTCTGCGAGATGAAAAAGGAAAGATATACTGGCAAAGCTCAAAAAAAGTGGGTCAAGTTGACCTAGGGTTTTAGACACCTAGGTTTTTGGTAATTAGGATTTTGACACCTAGGTTTCGACCTGAGGCTATCGGTGAGGGATTGTAATATATAAATAGAGGTTGAAAGGACCTAGTTCGGGTCGGTACTAGTGTTGGGTATTGATATTGATTGTTGTTGGTTAAGAGATTATTGTACTGTGAGAGAGGAGTGTTGAGAGGGAGAGACTTCTAGTATTGTAAGATATTCAGTTGGGTGTGAAGATCAAGTCCTGCAGTTAGGTGCACAGGAACGTGGGAGACAGAAAGAAGAAGAGAGAATATCTGTTGACTAAGAGAACAGATCAGAACTGTAAGATTTACCTTAATATATCATAAGAAAAGTACTGTGGACGTAGCCCTGGAGAGAGGGTGAACCACGTATATCTGGTGTTATGTGTGTGTAATTTATGCCTGGATCTCTGTCATTGTTATACTGTTAGTTGCATTACTGTGTTAGCTCAGATGTATGGATGTGCATAGTAGATCTAACTGATAAAGAGATATGTGAATGTTGCATTATTGTTGTATTAGTTCCACTTGATATTCCCCTGATTGTAGACATCTCTGTCCTACAACCCCCCTCTTAGCTACTTCGGGTGAGACTACATCTTCTTCGCAGGTGTTGCCGAAAGGGACAGTAGTTAGGGCTTGTTGGTGCGCTCTTGGAGTGAACCCTGGGTCTTCCCCTGTGCCAACAAATGGTTCTGTTGCCGGGAAAGGAATCTATGTAAGGGAATGTCAAGGTGGTTCCCATCGAAGACAGAGATTCAGAAGCGGATAGAGGATCAAGATAAGGACTTTGCAGAAGCCCAGAACAAGAACCCTAAACTGAGTACTGAATATTGGCTACAAAGATACATTTTCACTGACATTCATGAGATCTTCTTTGGGGGAATCCACCAGGAGTTGTTTGAATGGTTGGCTAGGTTAGCCGATACCCAATTTGAGATCAGATCTAGACTTCCTATGGTCTGAATGTCGGAGTTTATTAAGAAGGTTGAGAGAGTCGAAAATGTTGTATCAAGGGTTGTAGATCACTGGTTCGATAGTACCATTGGAGGGTATATCACCGAGTTTGTTGTTGACAGAACAAAATCGTATAGCCAAGCTGAGAGATACTTTTTCAAAGGACCTAGAGGAAACTTTTTGCACTTTGTGAAGCTAATAATCAAGATGTTGTTTCATGAAGAGAACATCTTGAAGATACAGTAGATTGGTCAGACCTGGAAAGGCTAATGTTCAAGATCTTGAATGATGACAGTGACTCAGAAGTTTGACATACATGTAGTGGGAAAGTATTCCGAGGGGTTCACCTTGAGAAATTTTTTAAGAAAAAAAACGGAGAAGAGGGTTTCTACAGTGGAGAAGAAGTATATCTAACCGATGAATAACATTCAGAGCCCACTAGAACAGAAGAAGGGGAAGATGAAGAACTTCGCCAAAGCGATCCAGAAACCTCAGGAATTGCGCAAGTCACTGAAGTAAGTAACATTAACCCTCCTATTGTTTCAATAGCACTTAGCAGTCAGAATAGTCAGAACCACCAGAGTCCTCAGAGCACTGTTACTGGTATCTTAGCATCTACTCAGATAAGAAGTCTAGTCAACTCTATGGCAGATGAAGTGAGGCTCCCTATCTTTAGAGGAGATGGATCTGAAGATACCGATCAACATTGGTTTTTGTGTGAAGCCATATGGAATATTAAAAGTATCACCGACAAATCCATCAAGAGAACCCAGTTCAGCACTACGCTACAGGACAACGCATTGAGCTAGTACATGAAACTTGTCCAAGAACTGGCGCAGCCTAAGCCACTAAACGAGATCAAGAATGCACTGGCTACAGAGTTTAAAAAACCTAATTCAGAGTCATAATGTATTACAGAGCTAAAAGAGATCAAATAAAAGGTAGCAGAACCTGTTTGGGAGTTCATTCAGAGATTCAAGACGCTAATAGGCCGATTAACTTTTCAGATCCCCGATGAACAAAACAAAGAATGGTTCATCACTGTGTTTTTACCCCACATCAGAGTCCCTATGATGCAGCATAATATTTCATCACAAGAAGAATCTTTGGAGATCACCATGAATCTTGAATCAACACCT
This sequence comes from Picea engelmannii, assembly GCA_009831015.1. NCBI lineage: Eukaryota > Viridiplantae > Streptophyta > Pinopsida > Pinales > Pinaceae > Picea > Picea engelmannii. The sequence continues at coordinate 44,116 of ML832882.1, forward strand.
ATTGAGAATCTAGCTCAGGCATGAGCCAGATCTTGAGCCAGCTAACTAGTCTATCTCTGCAGGTTGAGGACATGAAGAAGGACAAGGGGAGGGACAAAATAGAAGATATCTGGTGTGTAAGATGAAAATATGAAGGTCATGATAAAGAAAATTGTCCCTTACTCCATGAGTATTTGGCCTCAGGAGTGTCGAGCCCCTTGAAGCAAGTTAACCTACCCTGGTGCGATGTATGTAGAAATAGCCATTTCCCAGTTGAGTGCTATTACATGCAGAAGTATGTTCAGACATCCACAAACTTGTACTGCACATTTTGTAAATCTGTGGGGCATGATGATCGAGATTTTAGAGCTTATGATCTCATGCATGAGAGGTCGAGGGACATATACAAGATCCAAGGCGAAGTACACCAAGAAGGTGTTGGATTACTGAGAGGGGGGGTGAATCAGTGATAGAGCAATTTAATCCCTTTTAACCATATAATCCAAGTGCTATATCAATGAAGCATTATTATCCAATAACTGTAGAGTAAATAAGCAATGAACAAATGAACAATCATACACATACACAGTACACCAGTGTTTTACGTGGAAA
>ML832883.1:0-15161 GCA_009831015.1 Picea engelmannii
GTCTCAGCTCGGGGGTGGCTAGTGGTAAATCCTATCAGAATCGCTGAGCCTATGGTTGGGTGGAAACGAGCACCCCTCTCAGCAGTTGCACTCACTTCTAGTGTTATTTCTGATAAGTGTTTTACATCTTGCATCTTGAAATTCATATGCTAACATATATGCTCATAAACTGTGAAATTGTGAATGATTACAGTATAAGACTGTCTGTGCAGTGTTTTGATAAGAAAGGGTATATGTATGCTTGTAACAGAAAAACCACGCATGGCTTATGTTGATAGATAAATTTATTTATGCATAAGTTGAACTAAGTTAGACTTCCAGTCCGTTCTCGGGAATTTGTTTCCCCTTATCTGTCTCCAGGAATGCCCCGAAATAGATCTCTCCATAGAGATACCCTTATTGGAAAAGTTTACCAAGAACCTAGAAAAAGGACTTGAATGCGCAAGTCTTAGCAACCATATACGAGGAAGAATGATCCTCTTGAAATCCCGAAGTAGTAGTGTAGGGATAAGTATTTATCGATGGACGAGATACTATCGGAAGATCTATGGTCATTCATGACCATTAGATTTGCGGAAGAAACATGGGCGTTACATGCCTTACCCCTTTTCTTCTATCTTCATGGGTAACGAGGAAATCGGGACCGTAGATCCCCAAGGGTTGTGGGAGTATCTGGACCATTGGTTTTTCCAAGTCCAGAGAGTAGGGGGAGAGTGCATGATGTGGGACAGATCTGAGCCGTCAGATCTTAGCTAGAAAACATAACAACCGTTGGATCTGTTAGGAGATGCGTGAGGGTTAAGCCCTCGTGAACAAGGGAAAAAGTCCCGAGAGAGGAGTCAATATCAGGGATTCAAAGTTTGGGATTGTGGGAGTCCTAATGAAAAGAGATAGAGACAATCCATGGTGAAAGTCCCAATATAGATCTAGACCATCCATCCGTGAAGGACACGTGGCGGAGATCGAGAGTCCATCGGTATTTCGAATACCGGGGATTCGAGTTGAAAAAGGATTTGCGTCACTGGGGGTCGCAAGTTGCGAAATCGCGAAAACAATATAGACCATCCATCTTTGAAGGACACGTGGAGGAGATCGAGAGTCCATCAGTATTTCAGATACCATGGATTCAAGTTGACAAAGGATTTGCATCACTAGGGATCGCAAGTTGTGAAATCGTGAAACAACGAGGACTGTCCATCTGAGGGAGGATACGTGGCAGTAATCCAGGATCTCGGGAGAATCCTGAAAGAAAGAGCCCATTAGGATTTCACAAATCGGGAGTTTGGGAGTCCCATTGACAAGATGTCAGACTCTCGTGATTGATAAGTCCCGAAACTTCGACTGGTGAACTCCCAAAAATGTTAGCATACGTTTAAGTCTCGATTAATGGACGAGATCCTCTTAGAGGATACAAGGTTCGTAACAACCATTGGATGTGGGGAAAGAACATGGATTATATCTCCTTGACCCCTCTCCACCTTTGCAATCAATGCACGAATATGATCCCTTCAGAGGATCCAAGGTTTGCAATGACTGTTAGATTTGAGGAAGAGATGCAAGCATTAATGCCACGACCCTTTTTCCCTTGGAAGAGATGAAGGAATTAGGACCGTAGACCCCATGGTCCATGGAAGTACCTATACCTTCCATATATAGAGTATACGTGGCTACTGATAAGCACTTTGGCGTTTCGGCACTTGGGAAACCAAAGGGCAAGAACCCTTGTCTTCACAAGTCGCGAAATCCCGATCACCGAAACCCCGAAACGGCGTGAGGTGTGAATGAGATTAAGGAAAGCTGGGATTTGGTCGTGACCATTGATCAACCCAAAAAGATCATGAATGTTGATCTTGGCTGAAGGTCGCCACCATCCATCGAAAGGACACATGTCTACCGGTCGACGTTTCGACGTTTCAGCATCCGGGAAACCAAAGGGAAATAAACCTTGCCTTCGCAAATCATGAAATCTCGATACCTGAAATCCTGACGTGCTTGGTAATAGAAAAGAGAAGTCCTGAAGGAATCCAAACCGTCCATGAAAGGAGATGTGTGGTGAGCAGTTAGAGCTCGGGGAAAAGTCTCGAAATCCCATGGACCATTGGATCCACACTCCTAAGAGCCATCGATCTCTTACACCAATTTCCATAATGGAATTCGGGGATTTGAATGATAAAGAGTCTTGGAGTCGTTGCATTTCGAACTCCTGAATACCAAAACCCTGGAAGGATTCACACCACTGAATCAGGAGAGGATTATGGCCATCAATCTCCCTTTGAAGGGAAACTTTCCATTCGCTAGCCCTGTCGAGGTTCGACGTTTCGTTGTTTCGAGCTTCGGGGTTTGCAGGGTCGAAAGACTCGACGTTCTAGTAGCACTGAGTTGCGAAGTGCGAGGAGACGTCATACTAGTTCAGCCCGTAGTTGTGACTCACAACCACATGGAGGTGAACATATAAGGATCTAGCGGATGCTAGGCCCCCCGTGAGTAACTCGGGGATTTTGATCCTCGAGAAATTGAGGAAAAGTTTGATTTTCCTAGTGGGTGTGTTACAAATGTGAACTACGCAGAAGACACAATGACTGATACTGGGTCAAAGTGAGCAGAAGAGAAGAAAAGATAGAGTGAAGTAAGAGAAAGAAATTCGTTGGATGTGGATATCAAGGATGACAAATTATAAAGGAAGACAGATTGTGGACAACTCAACAAGCGGAAAAAGCCACCATTGGATGCTTTGGAGCACCGCGCGAGAATGAAGGAAAGGCAGGCTGGAAAAGCCCTGAAAACGTGGGTCAAGTTGACCTAGGGATTTAGAAACCTAGGGTTTTGGTATGTAGGGTTTTGACACTTAGGTTTCAGCCTAAGGATGTCAATGAGTCATTGTAATGTATAAATAAGAACCTAGATGACGGAAGATGGTTCGGTGAAGAGTCCCAAGTTTGTTATTGTTATGAGTGATTATTGTAGTGAGAGAGAGAAGTATTGAGCAGTGAGGGAAGTCTGTGTTGTAAGATCTTCAGTTGGGTGTGAAGATCAACCCAGTTGGGTGCGCAAGGAGGGAAGAAAAAGAGAAGAGATAAGAGAGAAAGAGAGAATATCTTCTAGATAAGAGCACAGATACAAACTGCATGCTTTCATCTTAATATATTATAAAGCACAATTTTGTGGATGTATCCCTAGGGAGAGGGTGAACCATGTATATCTTGGTGTTTTGTGTGATTGATGTGGTGTTCTCTTGTTCTTTATATACTGTTATCCCATTACTGGGTTAGATCTGACAGATAAATGTGCAAGGTAGGACTAAGTTGATAACTGACATCTAGATGTTGTGTTGTTCTTATATTGGATCCACTTTGTATTTCCTTTGGTTGTGGACATCTGTGTCCTGCAACCCCCCATAACTACTTCGGGTGAGACTGCATATGCCTCAGAGGTGTTGCTGAAAGGGCCAGTAGTTAGGGCTTGTTGGTGCACTCTTGGAGTGGAACCCTAAGACTTCCCCTATGTCAACAAATGGTTTCATTTCCAGGACAAGGATCTTCTTAAGGGAATGCCAAGGTGGTTTCCATAGAAGACAGAGATTGAGAAGTGGATAGAAGACCAAGAAAAGGACTTCGCAGAAGCCCAGAACAAGAACCCTAAGCTTAGCACCGAGGACTTGTTGGGAAGGTATATCTTTACTGATATACATGAGATTTTCTTTGGAGGAATTCATTAGGAGTTATATGAGTGGCTAGCTAGGTTAGCATACACCTAGTTTGAGATCAGATCTAGACCACCTGTAGTTTGGACATCGGTGTTAATCAAGAATATCAAAAGAGTTGATAATGTTGTGTCAAGAGCAATAGATCACTAGTTCAATAGAACCATTGGAGGATATATCACTGAGTTTGATGTTGATAGAGTAGAATCGTATAGTCAAGCAGAGAGATACCTCTTCAAGGGACCTAGAGGAAAATTTTTACAATTTCTGAAGTTGAGGATCAAGATGCTATTGCATGAGTAGAACATCTTGAAGGTACAATAATTGGTCCGATCAAAAAGCTAATGTTCAAGAATTTAGATAGCGAAAAAGATGTAGAGGTGGGACATATGCACAGTGGAAGAATTTTCAAAGAGGTCCCTCTGGTGAACTTGTTTGAACAAAACCATGAACAATTGGTACAAGACAAAGGGTTTTACAGTGGAGAGGAAGAAGAATTGGTGAATGAGGAACATTCATAATCTGGTAGGGCTGAAGAAGGAAAGAATGAAGAGCCTCACCGAGAAGAGTCACAAACTTCAAGAACTGTGAAGATTGTTGAAATAAGTATTATTAATCCTCCTGTTATTTTAGTAGCATTAAGAAATCAGGGTAATCAGAGTCACCAGAGCGCTCAGAGCACTGTCACTAGAAATCCACCACATACTCAGTCAAGAAACCTAGGAATATCTATGGTAGATGAGATGAGGTTACCCACCTTTAAAGGAGATGGTTCTAAAGATCCTAATCAACATTGGTTTCTATGTGAATTTGTGTGGAGTATTAAGAATGTCACTGATGAAGCTGTTAAATGAGCTCAGTTTAGTACTACCTTGAGAGACTGCGCACTAAATTGGTACATGAAGTTTGTCCAAGGGGTTGTCCAACCAAAACCACTGAACGAGATCAAGATTTCATTGATTGTAGAATTTAAGAAACCCAAGTCGGAGTCACAATTCATTATAAAACTGAAAGAAATCAAGCAGAAATTAGTTGAACCTATTTGGGAGTTTGATGAGAGGTTTAAGACCTTAACAAGCCATTTGAGTTTTCAGATCCCAGATGAGAAGAACAAGGAATGGTTCATTGTTTCCCTATTATCACACATCAGAGTCCCTCTGATGCAACGGAAGATTTCTTCGCAGGCTCAAGCATTGGAGATCGCCATGAAACTAGAATCAACTCCTATGGCAGAATCTAGCTCAGGTATGAGTTAAATCTTGAGTCAGCTAACTAGTTTATCTTTGTAGGTCGAAGATATGAAGAAAGACAAGGGAAAAGGGTAAAAGAGAAGATATCTAGTGCATTAGATGTAAATCAAAAGGTTGTGACAAGGAGCACTGTCCCCTATTTCATGAGTATTTGACATCTGGAGCTCTGAGTCCTTTATATCAAGTTACCTTACCATGGTGCGAGGTATGTAGAAATAGACATCATCCTGGTGAATGATATTACATGCAAAAATATGTTCAGACACCCACAAATCTGTATTGTACGTTCTATAGGTCAGTAGGGCATGATGATAGGGATTGTAGGGCCTATGACCTCATGCATGAAAGTTCAAGGGATATATACAAAATTCAAGGTGAAGTACAACAAGAAGGAAACACTACGCAACATAATTCTCCAAGAAGACGAAACTTCAACCCTCGCGATGGATTCATAGGAAGAGGATGAGGAGGAGGTATGGGCCAAGGTAGAGACCAAATCATTTTTTATAACTGCGCAAATCTAGGACATTTGGCAAGGGATTTCCAAAAACCTTGTACCACTTGCAGTTACTGCAAATCATTTGAGCATGTCATTGAACATTGTCCGATGTTGTTAGCCAAACTTCAGGAAAAACAAGGAGGAAACCAGCAAGTAAAACTCATCTTAGCTGAACCTCATGAAGAAGACCCCAGAGTCATTTTAATCACTAGAGGAGGTGATATTATAGGATAAGACAAAGTGACTCCGAGAAAGACTACATAAGAATCAGGGGTGCAGAAAGCTGTACAGAAGACACAAGTGTTTGATGCGAAGAAAGAAAAAAAAATATTTGAGGAGGCAAGAAAAGAATTCGGGAGAGACCAGGGTTCTTCATAAAAGACATGACTAAAAGTAAGAGAATGTGGAATGCCCTTGGAATTCGATCAGTCTACTCTGCCAGGAGAAGGAAAAGAGGTTAATCAGCTCATGGAACTCTTACGTACTTGCATTAAGTTGATCCATGATGAAAGCATTGTGCAAGAGCTACAAAATTTAATCAGACAGTACAAGCTAGGAAAGGTATATCCCTTGTTGAATAAAGAAGTACACCAAGTCTCTAAAAAGAGAAGGACAAATAAGGAACTACACCTGAATGTTCAAATTGGAGAGTATGATATAGACTATGTGGTCGTCGACTTAGGGTCGGAGGTCAATGTCATGATGAAGCAGACCTGGGCACTGATGGGAAAACCTAAGTTGATCTATTCCCCTATCAGGCTTAGGATGGATAATCAACAAGCTATAATCCCCTTTTGGAGATTGGAACATGTCCTTGTGGACATCGATGGAGTAAGGACATTTGTAGAATTCTAGGTGATTGAGATAGTTGATGATAGTTGTCCTTACCCTGCGTTGTTAGGAATTGATTGGGCTTTCAACAATTCCACTCTGGTTGATTTAAAGAAAATAAGAATGATGTTTGAAGGAGATGGCCTTAGGTTCATTGCACCTTTGGATCTTGATGAAGGTTAGAGATACACAAAACCCAACAGAGAAGAATACCGTGCATATAAACTAGAAAACATATACAAATTAACAGCTAGGCAACATGATTACATTAATCCTACAACAGATGGGAACCTAAGTTGGTGAAGTGACAACACATTTTCATTGGATTCAGAAGAATCACTGGAGAACTGGAAGAACAAAATGTATGAATTATCTATAAGGAGATGTGTTAGATTAACCAGAGAAGTTTGTTAGATCGGCACAAAAGTAAGTAACTTTCCCACCTTTGATGGTCTAAATCATTTAGAAGAATTATTCTTAGACTTTGAAAAGATTGTACCAATACAAAAAATATTGTTGGCAATGGATGAGGCCTTGAAATAAACTCTATCAAGATGGTGGGGAACACACAAAAACAACATTACAAACTGGGTACAATGTCGCACTTTGATGACAACATGATTTTCAAAGCAAGTAGAAGGCTACGAAGTTAGGTACACATGTTGAAGTTTTCCAAAGGACCATGTGCAAAGTTGCGAGGAAGCCCGGAGTAGTATTCCTCAAGAGCAGTGGGTGCACAAATTCATCAACACACTAGACACAACCCCTATCAATTGGTATCTTCAAGAAAAACTGCGCCTCATCATTGCAGATTGGGAAGGTATGACTCAAAACTTTGTAACTAACTCTTTGTTTGAAAGCCAATACCCTACAGTGGATGAAGCATTATATATTATAAGACATAAAGTATTTGAGGAGGCACCTAGCCTCCCTTTGGAACAAGAAGAGGACGAATAGACTGTGCCTCTCCAGAAATTGCAAGGCTGTTACAATATCAATGCTGACGAAGATGATGATCTTAGGAAGGTGAACATCGCTGAAGAAGAAGACCAAAGAAAGATAGAAGGACAATGAATTGAGCTACCTTTCATTGAACAACCAATTAAAATAAAAAAATTCAATATTGGAATAGAGCAAACATCGAAGCTTGTAAATGTTGGATATTATTGGGATGCTGCCACTATTGACAAGATCACAAAGTTACTGCATGAATATCAAGACTTGTTTCCAACCAAGTTCATTGATATGAAGGGAATTAAAGGGCCCATGGGAGAGATGAGGATACATTTGAAACCAGATGCAAGGTCATTCAAACAAAGACCCTACATATTGAACCCTAAATATAAGGAGAAAGTGAATATTGAACTCGATAGAATATTGGAAGCAGGAATCATAGAACCTGTTGAAGAGTCAGAGTGGATTAGCCCTATGGTGGTGCAGGATAAGAAGACCATAGAGATCAGGATTTGTGTAGATCTCAGGAAGCTGAATGATGCCTATTTGCATGACCCATTCCCTACACCATTTACTGACGAAGTTTTAGATAATGTAGGAGGACAAAAGGTATATTCTTTTACATATGGATTTTCAGGATACCATCAGGTCCGGATTGCCAAGAAAAATTTCCATAAGACCACATTTGAAATATAATGGGGATCCTACCAATATACAATGATGCCGTTTGGATTGAAGAATGCACCAACCATCTTTTCCAGGGTGGTGGTCAAAGAATTCAAGGAGTTTTTACATAAATTTATGGAAGCATATTTTGATGATTGGATTGTTTTTAGCTTATTACAAAATCATATTGAATGTTTAAGACTAATGTTGGATAAGTGCAGGCAGTGTTAGATTGCCTTGAACCTGAAGAAGTGCATCTTCTTTTCACCCTTTGGATTGTTGTTAGGTCATATTGTTGTAAGCAGGAACCACTGGTAGACCCATCTAAGATTTCCATTATAGTTGATCTTCCCCCTCCTACTTCATTCAAATAGATGCACACTGCGCTGGGACATACTAGATACTATGGGAATTTCATTAAAGGCTATGCACAAATCACAACACCCATGGAGAAGATTTTGAAGAAAGACTATCAATTTCATTGGATAGAATAATGCCAGCAGAGCTTCGACACACTAAAATGGCAAATGGTTACTATGCCTATATTGGTTTTTCCAGATTGGAGCAAGGAATTTCACGTTCATGTTGATGCATATTCTATTGCATTAGGAGTTGGGTTAGCCCAACCAGGGACTGGAGACATTGGCCACCCGTTATCCTTTGCTAGTAGGAATCTATCAATAACTAAGATTAATTACACCACCACTGAGAGAGAAGGGTTAGCCATGGTGTATGTGCTACAGAAGTTTCACCACTACTTGTTGGTAGGACACTTTAAAATGTTTACTGATCACTCCACGCTGAAATACCTAGTCAACAAGCTAGTGTTGGGGGAGAGAATATGCAGATGGCTTCTGCTATTTTAGGAATATGAATTCAAGATCGTGGTTAAGCCAGGGAGAATGAACAAAGGACCTGACCACTTTTCAAGGTTGGAACATGGAGAGGAACCTACTAGTTTGGAGGATACACTGCCAGATGCACAATTGCTAGCCATTTGAAAGATTGATGATCACTTTGCGTAGATAGTCTAGTTCCTATCAACAGGAATGGCACCTAGCGAATACAAAATCACCCAGAAAAAAAAACTGGTAGTGCGCACTACAAACTTTTCACTTATAGTTGGACATCTATATAAGATGGGACTTGATAAGATCCTGAGGATATGTGTTATGGAAGAAGAATGATCATTGATTTTAGCAGAATCCTATGAAGGCATTAAAGGAGGACACTATGCAGGAAAATCAACAACACAAAAGATTCTTAGAGCTGGCCTCTAGTGGCCTACATTACACAGAGATGCTAAGGAATACTACAAAGCTTGCGATGTTTGCCAAAGAGTTGGGAAACTGTCCAGAAGAGTCTTGTAACCCTAAATTCAACCACATATGCTTACCTGGCATCAGGCCAACTCATATCCCTTCTTTGCCAAAAACTACTGAACAAATCTTCTAAAAAGTCCATTTTTTAAAAGTCCACACTAGCTGGCCCACTACAGCCCACATGGATCTACAGTGTCCACGCTAGCAGGCCCACTATAGCTCGCGTGGACCTTCAAAATCATGAAAAAAGGAAATTTGCTGACGGAACAAAAAGCTATGGGTCAGTTAACTGAAACTCCCAGCCATGCATGGTCGAGGGTTCATCCAAAACCCTAGCTCCTTCTAGCCTATAAAAGAAGGGGTAGGGGTACCATTTGGAAGAGAAAAAAATATAGTGAAGAAACTCTACCCATTTACGTAATCCATTGTCCCAACCCTTTAACATTTCCTCATGCCAAAGGAGATTTAACGCAAAGTAGTTGAAGGACAGAAGAAGAGGAGCCCAGGATCAGTTTCAAGGAGCGGTGGCCGGTCTCAGCTTTTGTAAGTTGATTCACTTTCAGTAATAAAAAGAATTATTTTCCCGTCCCAATTCATGAATTGTCTATGGTTTGATTAATTTATGCTTGATTTCTAACCCTTGAGTATAGAAGTAGCATGCATGCATAGTTGTTGTTTGTCTTGAGTGTAGGTCATCTGTGGAAGGAGCATCACAGCAAGTAATCAAAGCACAACGGAGGATATACATCGAACACCGGTAATAAGGTAGGTGGTTCTTTTCCATGCATTTACTCAGAAAAAGGGGTTTAAATCTTGGTATGTAGGTAAAAAAGTAGCTTCTATTCGGTTAAATCTGCATGCAAGTTTGACCCTAGTTTGCTAGTCCGTAGGGTGTTTTTCCCAACAACAGAATTGGTGACCATACTAGGGAGAATACTCTTTAGGGTTCCTGGATTTATTTAAGTTTTTTGGGTAGTTAAAGACTAGGTTTTTTGTTTTTTCTATGCATGTCTTTTTTGTTTCTGTAAGGTTTGAGCTAGCAGGGAGTCTGGTTTTCCATACCATCTTTCCCTGACTTTTGCTTGACTGTATTTTTCAGGACACATAGAGGTACACGCGGCCTGTAGAAGGCCTAAACGCATGTACCCGCGCCCTATCCTCTGACAGCCCGTGTTTGAATGCTAGATATAGAGATAGAAGTAGCATGTAGGAGTTCAAAGAACCTTAGAGGCAATCCTCCTCTTCCCTGTCAGAATTACATATTCTCAGGGGGTTTTCTGGAATCCTGTTTGAGTCTTGCTGGTTCACAGTCCTATCTCAGATTTCTTTTTTTCACCTTATTATTCTTTGCATTATTTGTCTTTTCTGTTAGAAAGAGCATCCAATCCTTTAAGGGATCCTGGTTATCAATACCATAGGCCTTTTCCTGGTCTGGACTGCCTGTTTTCATATTTTTCCTTAGAATTTAGATATACACGCGGCCTGTACAAGGTCAGCCTGCGTGTACATGCTTTCTGTCTCTGTTCAGCACACGTTTGCGCCCGTGCTGTTTTAGTGATAGTCGCATGCCTATACAATCTACTTTTTGCTCAGGGTGGGGCAGTCATCCCCTCCTTTGATAAGAAGTATTCCTCTCAGGTGTTTGAATCTATGTTTGAACAATCAGTAGGTTAGGATTCATCTACCCTTAGCCTACTTTTTCTCAGTTAATAGTTGACAGAAAAATAAAATAAAAATTTTGTTTTATGATTTTTAGACAAGCGTGAGAGGAATTTTTTGTTCAATTGCTTTTGTGTGATTCTTCAATCTGATTCTTTGCGATCTGCGCTTTAAGCCAGAATTGTTTTTCTTGGTTTTTTGCTTGTCAGTATTTTCCCTTTTTTGCTTTACTAGCACTTAAATAAATAAAAAATCTCTTTTCAATGTCTTCTTTGGTTGAAGAGTGTGTTTCTACATCATTAGCTAGGGAAAAGTCTTTTATTTCGTAAGTTTTTTGCAGTTCACTTAGATCATAAGTAGCTCATAGTCGAACGAAATTCCTTTGAGTTGGCTATATAAAATCTTAGAAAAATTAAAAAAAAAAAAAAAAATCTTTCTTTGTGAAAAGTTGTTAAAATTTTGCATTTAGTAAAAGTCTTTTGTTTCCAGCTTTTTTCATTCATTTTTTATTTCGTCTTTACACATCATCAGTTTCACCCTCATACCCCTTGATGTAAGACAAAGCCATAAAAGCAACGCTAATTTTAAAATCTACTAGACTTTTATGTTTGTAGGGTTCACAAACTAGTTCAAGACTAGGGCCTTGGATTAGGTTGGAGAGGAAACTCTTCAAGGCCATTCAACACCAAACATTAGAGTCTGAGATAGGGAGTGTCTAAGTCCAGTTTCATGGAATTTATCTAGGACCCCCCTCTAACACAGGGGATAAACATGAGGTCACATGCGGAAAGGTAGTGGAGATAACCCCTCCAAAGTTGGACCAATCATAGTGGAGAACACATATAGAGGGCCTATTTTGGGATTCTGTCATTTTCATTTGCCACGGAGCTTCATGGGTCTCAAATCCATTTGAGGTCCTCAATTGTCTTCCAGACCATTTTATCTTGATACCCTTGATAGGTTTTAGGCTCGATACCCTGCTCATTGTGGTCTACCTGACTTTCGACAGTACCCGCCTTGTGATTGTTCGTGTGCTGGCAACCTAGTTGCCAATCTTTTTAGGGACATACATAGGTGACTGCAAGGGTATACTGCAGTACCTAGTATAGACATCGGGCCATGCTTTGTAGAGTATACTCGGAGCGTGCTTCTGTGTTTGAGTTGCACTTGCACCGGTAAGTTTCTCTAGTGTTGGTTGTTGTAACTGTTCTTCCAAATAATTTTAGTGATTTCTTGTCTTATCTCTTAGGGGCTTCTTTTTAGTGTGTGTTACTTTTGAACGTTTAGAATACCTTAGCATGTCTTGGATCTTCTCACACAGTGGAGGATCCCCAGATCCGTCGGTCACGAAGGCTTCTTGGCCTGCTATCGGTTACACTAGAGCCACCCCCGCCACCATTAAGGCAGAAGCTAGACCAACAAGGTCTTTTGAAGCGACTGGGTTACAAACCTTTGTGCCCGAACAACTCCCAGAGGAATAAACCGCCACTCTTGGCTCAATTGAAACCCAAACCACTAATATATTGGCACTGTTTATTGTACCAATCCAATTTCATGAACGCCAGGAAGTGCCTCACACAGCAATGGAAACAAATGTTGTTACTCCTTTTGGGAATTCGTCAATTCCCATCACAGTTCCCACCACAGGAGAGTCATCTCCTAACTTACCATCATCGATATGAGCCACCATGGTCTTGATCACAACTATGTCACACAATGGACTGAACCCATCTATGGCGGCGGCCACAACCCCCTTCACACCTAGTGCGATAGGCCCTCCGTTTTCACACGGTATGCCTAGTTCGGGAACAAGTCCTGTACTAACCTACTCCACTTTACAGACTTTGGGTATGGGGGCAGGGAGCTCTATATCTCCTCTGCAAGGTCACCTTGGGGGCACTCCTATCCCTTTTAACACCTTTCCTTATGCAGGAGGTCATATCCCTCCTTCATCCCCTTCGGTTGGTGGTCTGCATCCGCAGTCCACCGGGAAGCCTACACACACTAGTTTATTTGGAGTAGGGAGTTAGGGACCCCCTTCGCAAAGTATGCCAATAGGTTCAACACCATTTTCTTGGAACAAAAAGTTTGGTAACAACACTTTATTGTCAGTTGCTTTCCCGTCTGGGGGCAACCCTATTTTTGGACAATCTACTCCCGTGCAGGGTACTATTGTTGCACAGGGGGCACACATAACAGGACCTTGGAATTCAGGACAAGGATCCGTTCCCTCCTCCGGAATGCCATTCTAGGGTAATTCTTTCAACAGTCAATGGAACCCCAGACAGACTACTATGCCTCTCCTCGCAGGACCGGCATGGGGTAATCCTTCCCAAAGTCCTCAGAATACAATGCATGCCCAACACTCTATGTCCTTTTTGGGAAATCAGCCAATGATGTCTCCACAAATGCAAAATCCTTACACTGGTCAAGGCCATGGTTTCTACCATAATCTGGGCCAGTAGCCAAACTTTTCTTGGCAACCTAGTGCCAGTCAAACTCCAGGACCCTTTTTCCTAGGTTATCAGCAGTAACCCAAACTACCATTCCTGGCGACTTTACACTTGCCAAATTTGACATGGTTGTTAAATGATCCTATTTGTCATGATCCACATTGGCCTCCTATGCCGATGAAGTTTCCTTCGGACATTCCAAAGTTCGAGGCCAAGTCTAATGAAGATCCAGGTGATCATGTGACTACCTTTCATCTTTGGTGCTCATCTAACTCATTGAAAGATGACTTCGTACAATTGCAATTGTTTCAACGTACTCTTATTGGGAGTGCCGTGAAATGGTACATCGAGCTCGATCACTCAATATACTCTTCTTTTGGTGAACTAGCGATGGCCTTCCTTAACCATTTCTAGTTACCTGTGAGATACGACGCTGGCACAGAGCTGCTCGCCAATTTTGAACAGACAACAGTGGACCATATCTCTGATCATATTTGAGAGTGGAGACGTCGGAAGAGTCTAATAAAAGTACCAGTCCAACCAGCATTTATGCTTGAGTGGTTCCTTAAGTATTTGGTCCCAAAGTTGTCCAAAGATGTCGTGACATACAGATTTTTCTCCAAAGAATATGCCATCATGAGGGCTCAATAGTTTGAGCTCATCTATTCTCAGTCTGGTTTATTATACACCATCTTGCTAGATGCACCACATTCGATACTGGATAAAAATAGACAGAGCGCTAGACCACATGTCGATGGTATTGTTGGTTCAACACAAACCAATCCCATTGAGAAATTGACAAAAAAGTTTCAACAGTTATCCATACAACACACAGCGGCCAACCAAACTACTGCTTTGGCTGCTCCCCCTACCCAAACGTCGGAAGTACACACCGTGCAGTCGACTAACCCAAAGGCCACCCAGCAACCTGAAGGGAAGAACAAAACAACAAAAGAAGGGTAAGAGGGATAAAAAACCCACTAATAATTCTAGTGGGGACAACACAGAAAAATGGAAGGGGAGGTATCCATGCAACTTGTGCATGGAAGACCACCCGACCCATCTTTGTCCTCGACTTGCAGAGGCCCAAAAGTTCATCACACAGCAACAACAAGCAGTGTTGACTAATCCCTTTCAACATGGGAAAAATCTTACTCAAGCCTCTACAAGCACAAAAGGGGGCAGCCAAGAAACCTGCCCGCCTCCAAACAACCCCTCATTCATGAACGTATATATGGTTAGGGGTGATGCTTTCATATCAACTAGAGCGCATGACTATAGTAAACCAAGCGCTTCTAAGAAGGGTAAATAAGTTGATCTCCCATCTCTTCCTCTACAGATTGAGAATACATTGGGAGAAACAATGACACACATTCCAAAGGGTGCATTTAAAAAAGCTTCTCACAACCCAAGTGCAAGGGCCACCTAGAATTACTCTGTGGTGGAGGATTTTGTTGGGTATGTGTTATATTCTTTGCACGAGTAGTAGTGTATGAGCGCCTGCGTCGGGCGCACAGGGGGGTAAGAGGGGGGTGCAGGGGGGCGGAGCCCCCCGCGTGGGCGTTCGGGGGCAGCGCCCCCGAAATTTTTTTTTTGGACCGACATATTTTCGCCAGTTTCGGGCCGACATATTATCGCCGAGCCGACATATTTCTGGGACCACATGATATTAGGTGGTTTTCGTCACATGGTTTTTGCCGATGGTTTTCTATTTTCGGTTAAGGAATTAGGGTTTTGGACTAATCCAGGTCATTGGGTTAGGGTTTTGGATGTCGCTGGCTCCTATATGTATATTGTATTGTAAACAATGTAACACAAGTGTATCAA
>ML832883.1:21188-33378 GCA_009831015.1 Picea engelmannii
ATCGACCCACAAAGAGTCTATCATGAGCTAACTTTGTTGTTTTTCAAGCTCTCTTTGAGATTCAAAAGCAACATCCAGCGAGACTACATTTATGCTTTTCGATCTCGTCCAGATCAATTGAGAAAAGTAACCATTGTGGAGTCTTCTTTAAGCCCTTTTCAGAATCCTTAAAGATGAAAAGATTGCCGAGTGATCTTGTTTCTTCACACTCATTAAATTGGTCCAGAAGAACGTTCCTTAAATAGGTCTCCTTTTAAGCCCTTTTCAAACCCTCTAAAAATGAAAAGATTGTCGAGCGATCTTGTGGCCTTTCACACTCATTAAACTGAAATTTGAAGTCACATTTGTCTGGCGGTATTTTACCCCTGTTTCGGTCCGAATGGTCAACTGTACAAACAAAGGTATACTCTATCGAATTCCCATTCTTTAGAAGAGTACTCTCAGGTATAATTTTATTCCTTTTTCAGGCCTGAGGGACTAAATTTACGAAAAAGAAACCCCCACAGAGTCCATAGTTAAGCTCTTTTCAGATTCCCTAAAATTGAAAAGATCGCTGAGTGACCTTATTCTTTCACACTCGTTAAATTGGTCCAGAAGAATATTCTTGACGGAGTCCATAGTTAAGCTTTTTTCAGACTCCTTAAAAGTGAAAAAATGGCCGAGTGATATTGTCCTTATCACACTTGTTAAAATGGTTTTGAATTGACGTCTAATCGGTGCTAGTTTACCCCTTTTTCGAACCGACTAGACTATCTTCGAAAAAGGTACCCCAACGGAGTCTCCTTTTATGCTTTTTCAGACTCTCTAAATATGAAAAACCACCGAGATTACCTTCTCTGGGCTCATTAAACTTACATCGAAGGACGTTACCATTGTGTGTTCTATCAACTGCATTTGCATACCTTATCCACCAGCCTTGTGACAGTTTGCTTCTGCATCTTAACACCTTTGGCCACCGGAGGATTTTTCCCGAGTATCATTTCACCAGAACATCAGTCTTGTCCTTGTGCCTTGAGTTTGTATGTTTGCAGTACTCATTCCTCCATTGTAACATAATATTCCTTTATTCTTTTTCCAAAATTATCGAAAAGAACAAAAAAATCAAATATACCCCAAAAAGAGGATGGGAAAAGTATTTTCTTTATTGGCAGCATAATGAGTCATGCTTGGATAAAGCACATTTGTCTGCTTGTTCATCAGACTATGGGATGTAGTACAACCTTAGGAAGCTTTTCTCGCTATATAGAGTTGCATTGCCTCGTGCTTCATAGACTTATGATTACCATATATGCTGCCTGAGTCTCATCACTTTTCATGCTATTGTCCAAGGGAAGTTTGTCACTAAGCCTGAGTCGGCCCCTCTGTAATATGTCTCTTGTTTGCATACCTGGCCATCCTGAACGTCCAATCAATTCCTTGTTTGAAATCATTGAAGCCTTTAGTCCGATCATCAAGATTATCAAGTCCATGACCGACGAGCCGTCGAAGACCTCTGGGTAGTGCAGTCATGCACTCATATTACACTCCTACCCGAGTTTTGAAGATTTTGGAGTTGTTTCTCAAGATCTGAAGCCCTCATCTCTAGCCATCAGGCCTTATCATCTTCTATGAAGATGGATAGTTTGCATGTATATCTTTTTTATTTCTAGATGTAGATCTGCTGTGTACTGTTCACGGCTACACTTTATATAGTTATATGACATGGATATACAGTGTATTTGATTTGTAACCATGCGTTCTATTTTATCCTGAGCATGGTTATGCCCACCTCGGTGAGACATTTGTTATTTTGTAGACGACACCTCCCGGTTCCTCATCCTTGGGCTCACTCGTTCGATACATCAGTAAAGATTAGTAATGTATTTTTGCCATCAGCTACTCTTTTGACCTCACACATTAGGGGGCATCTGTTATAACCCTAAATTGCACCACACATGCTTACCTAGCATCAAGCCAACTCATATCCCTTCTTTGCCAAAAACTACTGAACAAATCTTCTAAAAATTATGTTTTTAAAAAGTCCACACTAGTTGGCCCACTACAGCTCGCGTGGATCTACAGTGTCCACACTAGCAGGCCCACTATAGCCCGCGTGGACCTTCAGAATCACGAAAAAAGGAAAGTTGTCGTTGGAACAAAAAGCTATGGGTCAGTTAATTGAAACTCCCGACCATGCATGGCTGAGGGTTCATCCAAAACCCTAGCTCCTTCTAGCCTATAAAAGAAGGGGTAGGGGTACCATTTGGAAGAGGAAAAAATATAGCGAAGAAACTCTGGCCATTTATGTAATCCATTGTCCCAAACCTTTAGCCTTTCCTCATGCCAAAGGAGATTTAATGCAAATGAAGGACAGAAGAAGAGTAGCCCAGGATCAGGTTCAAGGAGCAGTGGTCGGTCTCAGATTTTGTAAGTTGATTCACTTTCAGTAATAAAAAAAATGCTTTTCTCATCCCAATTCATGAATTGTCTATGGTTTGATTAATTTATGCTTGATTTCTAACCCTTGAGTATAGAAGTAGCATGCATGCATAGTTGTTGTTTGTCTTGAGTGCAGGTCATTTGTGGAAGGAGAAGTGCAAGCAAGTAATCAAAGCGCAATAGAGGATCTACATCGAACGTCGGTAATAAGGTAGGTGGTCCTTTTCCATGCATTTATTGAGAAAAAGGGGTTTAAATCTTGGGATGTAGGTAAAAAATTAGTTTCTATTCGGTCAAATCTGCATGCAAGTCTGACCCTAGTTTGCTAGTCCGTAGGATGTTTTTCCCAACAACAAAGAGATGAAATGCCTTTAGAAACGCAACTAACCCTACGAGAATTTGAGAAATTCGCCATTGATTTTGTGGGACCTATAGTCATTGTGGCAGAGTACTTGACCAGATGGGCCAAAGCAAGAGCAGTTAAGGACTGTAGTGAAACTACAACTATGCACTTCATATTTTATGACATCATAACCAATTTTGGATGCCCGAATATCCTTATGAGAGATCAAGGCACACATTTGATCAATAATACTATTAAATCCTTGACGGAGGAATTTTCAGTCCATCATCAGAAGAGCACACCCTACCATCCACAAGCGAATGGGATAGTTGAAGAATTCAATAAGATCTTGGAGACAACATTGACGAATATTTGCAGTGTGAATAGGGATGACTGGGATTTAAGAGTACCAGCAGTACTATGGGCCTATAAAATCACTTGCAAGAAGCTAATTATGCAAACCCCCTTTAAGTTGGTTTATGGTGTAGAAGAAGTTGTCTCGATGGAATATTTGGTCCCGAGTTTAAGAATCACATCTTTTACAGATATGGATGACACTGGCATTGTTCAAGAGAGGCTCACGCAGTTGGTTGAACTAGACAAAGACGGATTTATTGCAGGATTCCATCAGCAGGTACAGAAGGAAAGATAAAAGGCCTACCATGATAGACACATCAAGAAGAAGGCATTTAAGAAAGGTGATTTGGTACTGATATAAGACAACAAATTCATGAAGCATCCAAGGAAGTTTTGAACACATTGGTTGGGGCCATATGAGGTTTTCTATGTTAAGGAAGGAGGAGCTACACAGTTGAAGGCCTTGAATGGAGAATGGAAGGAAGGTTTGGTGAACGGAAGCCGGTTGAAACTATACCATGACAACTAGCTGCCTCACAACTGTCAGTAAGAGAAAAAGAGGAAGGGTATAAGTACCAGGTGCAGTTGAAACTGGGTACTAGACATAGAAAAGACAGTCTGCACATAGTGGGGAAGGAGAGAGCAGAAAGCAAAAGCTACTCCGCATAGCCTGAAGTAGAAGAAAATCAAAAGGATCAGATCTAAAGTGCCTCGGGATGAGTCACAGGTGAGTGTTGGGGGCCTATTGACCCTTGGGTATGGAAGTAAGTGAAGATTAAGGCAGAAAAGATGGAATGTGAAATGCACGGAAGACACAGTGACTGATATTGGTTCAAAGTGAGTAGAAGAGAAGAAAAGACAGAGAAAAGTAAGAAAAAGAAAGCCATTGGATGAGGAGATCGAGGATGACAAATCAACAAGGAAGATGGATTGTGGACAACTCACCAAGTGAAAAACTCCACCGTTGGATGCTTTGGAGCACTGCGTGAGAAGGAAGGAAAGACAGGCTGGCGAAGCCCTCAAAATGCGGGTCAAGTTGACCTAGGGTTTTAGACACCTAGGGTTTTGGTATCTAGGGTTTTGACACTTAGGTTTCAGCCTAAGGTTGTTGATGAGTCATTGTAATGTATAAATAAGAACCTAGATGAGGGAAGAGGGTTCAGTGAAGAGTCCCAAGTTTTTTATTTTTATGAGTGATTATTGTAGTGAGAGAGAGAAGCATTGAGCAGTGAGGGAAGTCTGTGTTGTAAGATCTTCAGTTGGGTGCGAAGATCAACCCTGTAACTGGGTGTGCAGGGAGGGAAGACAGAGAGAAGAGAGAAGAGAGAAAGAGAGAAGATCTACTAGCTAAGAGCATAGATAAGAACTATATGCTTTCATATTAATATATTATAAAGCACAGTTTTGTGGACGTAGCCCTAGGGAGAGGGTGAACCATGTATATCTTGGTGTTGTGTGTGAATTATGTGGTGTTCTCTTTTTCTTGATATACTATTATTTCATTACTGGGTTAGATCTGACAGCTAAATGTGAGAGGTAGGACTAAGTTGATAATTGACATCTAGATGTTGTGTTGTTCTTGTAATGGATCCACTTTGTATTCCCTTTGGTTGTATACATCTGTGTCCTGCAACCCCCCATAGATACTTTGGGTGAGACTGCATCTGCCTCGCAGGTGTTTCCGAAAGGGCCAATAGTTAGGGCTTGTTGGTGTGCTCTTGGATATGAACCATGGGTCTACCTCTGTGCCAACAGAGATCCACCAGGAATATTGGATCGACGACCATCGTGCGAATGGGATCATAGAGTTACACGAAGTATAGTGTCAGACAGAGTTCTGAAATCGTGAGGCCAATCCTAGCCATTGATCCTAGGAAGGACACATGGCACAAGATTAGCATTTCAATGACTCACAAAATGGAGCAGTCAAAGGCTAGAGCCATGAGGACTCGTGAAACACAAAGTTGCAAAATGATCTGGGCTATCTATTTCAGAAGGACACGTGGCACAGGATCAACATGGAGAAAGTCATTTTGGAAAATATCAAGTGAGAAATGTTGATGGCCCAAGGTCTCGAAATGTCGATATTCACTTGGGCCGCTCAATCAAAGGAGACGCATGGCACCTAATCCAAGAGATCATGATTTTGCAACTCAGAGGTTTGAGCATGGAGCACAACATGAGTTTGTGAAATGTGAAATCGCGACGTGCCTCAGAGTTGGGACCACGATCACAGCCTGCGGTCGTATGGAAGAAGGGCTATAAAGAAATGGAAAGCGCCTATCGAGTAGAAAGGATTGAGATTGTTCAAGGAAATGATCATGGCCATCAATTTCAATGAAAATCCAACCGTCGATCTAGATGGGCCATTTCGTGGAATCGAACGTCGAAATATTTGAAATCAAGGGGAGTAAAGACTCCTGACAAGTGAAATACCAAAATTTCATATGGGGAATGCTTAAGGTCTTGGCCCGAGGTCACGTGGAGTGATGGATAGGAGCTGCAACAAGGGATGAAAGTGCTTGTTTTGGTCTCATCAAAATATCTTCATGGTTTTGAAGCATTGGGCTTGACTTGGAGGAGTCGTGAATGTCTTCTGTAGCATTCATGGGTGTCAGGATTCATCCCGATCCCGATGCAGGTAGTTAATGGAAATGGGGGAGGTTGTTGAAACCTCGTCTCACCCCATAAATGGAAAGCATGGAAAAATGGTGGTGTGGGCAGACTGTCAGCCGAAAGTCCCTCTATCACTAGATTCTTCTGCAAATCCCATACTGATCTTCGATCATGTCTGATAGAAGAATGGAAGTGCAGA
Organism: Picea engelmannii; assembly: GCA_009831015.1. Taxonomy (NCBI): domain Eukaryota; kingdom Viridiplantae; phylum Streptophyta; class Pinopsida; order Pinales; family Pinaceae; genus Picea; species Picea engelmannii. The sequence goes on from ML832883.1 coordinate 27,122, forward strand.
CTGGTAGAAGAAGGTGCATATGTAAAGATTTGAATGTAGTAGCCATATCACACTCTTGGTGGTCATAGGTTGTTCTGAGTATAAATACTTAGTTTTGATATTTTGTTAGGGGGATGGTAAAGAAAAGCTCTTGTATTGTAAATTTTTAATGAAGCTTCTGGTTCTATGGTTATGTGTTGTAATCTGCAATTTCTTGTTTAATGACAGCCATCTTTCTTGCTCCCTCTTGTTTTCCTCTCACACTGAAATAGTTCATGATTGATTGAGTCACATGAATTATTATGACTGTATTATGATGGATGTTCGATTATAGTGTTGTAACAATTCCTGATAGTTTCTTTGAGATTTGAATTCAAGAAGATCTTGTGTTTAATTTTTTCCTCTTGGGCTGCTGGAAGACCTAATGTCTATAGAAGACCTCTACACTCACTTCCTCAAGTTCTCTTCCCTACTCACCCTTACTACAACTTACTGACTGAAGTTAGATTGAGACCTCACTTACCTGTGCATTCCAGCCCAGTTTTCTAAGTTAAAGTAATCATGAATCTACATCCATTAGACCCCCTTTAAATTTATTCATTGTGACATACAAATTGATGGATACTGGGCTTACCTTTGTCGCAATATAGAGGTGACTTCTGGTAATAACAAGTACGACGTTCAAAACTCAATTTTACTACGTCTCCACCTAAGGGTTCACTGTCTCAAAATATCATTTGAATTTCTCCAATACAAACACATTTCAAGAGAATGTAATAAAAAATCAGATTCGTTAGATAATTATATGTTGGATTGGTCTCTTGCGCATAGATAAAACATTTTGAAACATAAATCATATATACAAAAAACATCACATTAAAACACAAAATACAACATAGATAGCCTCAAAAATCATGTATATGTGTGTGTGTGTGTGTGTGTGTGTGTGTGATAGAAAAAGGTTTTTTAAGTACATCATACAAAAATTACATAACGATGTAAAATTTGGGCCTTCATGCCCAAAGTATCATCATAAGGACTAAAAAATATCTGAGGACTGTACTCATCCTCCTGTATAATGTTTTGCTCCAAAAGGTACACCACTGCTTGTGTCACTTGTCGTAGTAAATGGTTGAGGCCTTCTGAGACCTCAACTGTATGTCATTGAAAGTGTAGAGGCACATATTTCCTCCTCGTGGGTGGGACACCCATCGTCAAACCCCAGAGGTTCCTCTCCACCTCTCTAATCCCTCCCTCTATGACCTCATTTTCGACTACCACCTGTGCATCTCCACGACACCACAATTCTGACATCTTTGTCGGATGTGACGCACCTCTGTCTGCAGGATGAAAACAAAAAGGTTTATATATCTCGGTGTACAACCAAAAACATATAAAATAAACAAAAAGGAAAAAACATATTGTTGCAAGGTTATGGTTTTTCATATCAGATGCATCCCACTAGATACCTTCAAGAAGGACCAGGTCAACACTACCTCTGAATCTACACCAGAATAAGGGAAGTCCTCAATCACCACTAACTACATTCTCCACCATGCAACGAAATCAATAGTGAATATGAAAGCATCAGGCTCATTCCCCAACCTATGGGAAAGACTAGTCCACCTCTCCATATGAGGCTCGATCACGGGATGTGTTATCATCACAACCTATGGCTGCATCTAAGGGATACACTCTAATAAAAATGAAACAAAAAAGGAATTGTATCCAAACTGTTTATGTCTATCGGTCTGACATTTAGATATTTTTTCTTTGACATTCCTGAGGAACCCTGCACTCCAATTGAATAATCTAGGTTCTAAACAATGTATGGCATAAAAGATGTTAAATCTCTCACATCCTTTATCACAATTCGTCCACCCAGCAACTATGACCCTGGTATGTAATGCTCGACAACATATGCCTTGATCGGTTGCAGAGTATCCCAGTGTTCGGACAAGAGTATGGGTGCCCCTCTCTGTAAGAGCCCCATTAGAAAATATACATCGTCTATTTCAATTTCAAGCATGTGAGGTCCTATTCAAAATTCTTTCTCAATGTAGTCCCATAGACCAATCAAATACTTGAGCAATAATACTTATTTTCTCATATTTTGAAGCTTGAAGTATTTGAGAAAAACACAGTTTTGTAAGGCCACCCTTGCTTGAGGTTCTTGGAGAATGACGACATCATCAATATCATGCTCACACTCTTTACACACAATCATGTCTATCTATAGATGAAAAATACAGATACAACATTTAATCATCATTAGCCAAACTCTTATGGAGAAAAACTGCCACTTTTTAGCCAAAAATTCAAAGAATTTTTTAGTTCTGCACCTAGCGCTCCCTCAAAGCAGTCTACAAAGATTTAGTGCTACCTAAACATATGCACCAATGTGCTGAAATCATGATCAACACTCCCTTCAGTGCCTTGAGGGAGCGTCGGTCTAATTTGACACTCTAGGGCTTCCTAGGGATCCTAGAACACTCAAAACAAAGGTTAAAATGAAGTAAAAAACCATGAAAAAGGATGGGGAGGAAGAGACAACTAACTTGGTTCAGACGAATTTGAAAATGATCGTTCACAGCACCCACAATCACCGCTCGAAAAAATGCTCCAAAGAGGTGAAAAATCCAAAATCCAGAGGAGAATCGTAAAACGAAATTTTGACCTAGTTTTATATTTGATAGGTTCATTTTGATATTTTCTCCTTATTATAAAGTTATTTTTGGGGTTTTTAATCATTTTTTCTAGAAATTACTAATGTCTTATGCCCATAACAATTTGACTTTACAAGATTTCAAGCAACATCTTTTAGTAACCTTGTGACATTAATGAGCATAATCTTTGTTCTTTCTCATGCTCACAAATACATGAGAATGTAACCGAGTATAATTTTATCACTTTTTCAGACTCGTAAAGGTTATACAAAAAAGGAACCTCCTAGAGTCGTCTTTAGGCCCTTTTCAAACTCTCTAAACATGAAAATATTGTCGAGTGATCTTGCTTCCTTTCACACTTGTTAAAAGGTTCGAAAGGGCATCTTCCGAGTAATAGTTTATCTCTTTTTTGGACCTTGAGACTAAAAATTACGAAAAAGGAAAACCCTGGAGTCGTCTTTAAGTTCTTTTCATACTCTCTAAACATGAAAAACCATTGAGTTTTCCTTCTCTAGACTCGTTAAACTACACATTGAAGGACCCATCTGGGAACGGACCCTTACTTCTTCCAGTTCGTTAAACAAAGGAAGAGGAACTTACCGAAGCTGAGTTATATAGAGCACGTTTTATCCTCCTCAAGCTAGTTAAATTAAAAAGAGGTACTCATCTATCTGGATGGGGGAAAAATTGAAGGACGTAGGTCAAGTTTCTTGAGAAATTTTGTAAACAAGCTCTTGCAGTTGCCATTGAACATGACACTTGTTTTTAAACTTCACACTGAACACTTGGATAATATACTAAACCTCTGCATTGAACCAATCCTATAAGTCTTTCCACTCCTTTGAGTCATTTGAAGAATGTCACAACACCCGCTACATCAATTTTTGGTCCACTCTACATTTATGCTGCCAAGTCTCATGTCATGCCTCATTGTTCAAGGGAAGCATTTGCCTTGAGATTCAACCATATGAAAAATTAACAGTTTCCATACTCATGTCAGTTTATGATTCATTCACTATATCTCATCACTTTTTTGTGTCAATTTCATGTTGATAATGGGGGATACATCAAGGCCCTTCGTTGACGAGTCTTTTCCTGTCGACTTCAACACATCATCCTGGAATTAGAATTAGAAACTAATTAGTACCTTGGGACCTGCATGCCTCAATGGAAGTCCTCCTCTCTTCCAACAATAGGTTTAGATCATTTACCTCTGATTGGATGATGAATGTTAAACCTCAACTCATTTATTCACATTCGTTGGATTGTACTAGGGTACCTTGAGAGTCATTGACATCACTGGTGATTTCCCTCACACTTGTTAATGATTAACCTCAATGATCGGTAATCAAGTGGTTTCTACCATGTTCGACATCAAGGAATCTATTCACATGGTTATATTCATACTACATTGGTATTGGGACACAGAACCTAGGTTGAGAATTCATTATGACATCTTCTTTTCCTAGGCTGCGAAGGAAATCATTTGAACATGCTAATACTTATGTTGTCACATAGATCCACATTGTATTGGTCTATGGCTATGTCTTATCATCTCATAGCTCCACTGTGTATTTTGCATGGCTATGACCATTCCATGTCATAGAAGTATGGATCCACATTATATCACTTATGGCCATACCCTAAGTCAATATCCTCATGGATCCACAGTGTATTTATTGGAGGCCATACTTTGAGTCATTTATTAACCGAGCATAGGTATGCCTGCCTCAGGAATGGAACACATATGAAATTTTTTTGGATGGTTGTATGTAGCTTCTACCAAGTTCCTTGACTCCATACCCTTTCTTTGAAGAATCTACAAAGTGTTTCAACCATCAACTTCCATTTTATGACTTCACACTTTGGGGGGCAATCTATTACACATCAAAATTCCTCACTTAGATAATGTCACATTCTCATTGTTGTAAGTTTCATAAGTGTGACACTTTTGTTGTAAGCGTCGTAAATGCCGCATTTCCATCACATAAGTGTCACATCGCAAATGAAACCATGAGAACACTTGATATGACCCCTAAAACATGTTAGAAAAAGAAGCCCCATCATTTGATAGATGAAATAAAGTGTTTTTCTATGAGAATTGGTCATCTTGACAATTTTTGGAAGATCAAAGCTCCCCTGTTCATATGCAGAGAGTGCTAGTGCTCTCTATCTATCTAGCAGGGAGCATTGTAGTGCTTCGTTGCTTGTTGTAAAGGAGCATCGATTGGTTGAGAAAATATTGGGAAGAAATCCCCTTTTTCTCTAAGGACAACTAGGGATGATTTCAGTTGGTTTGAATCAAATATAACCCTTAGGCTGCATTTAAGGGAGATACCACAACTGATGGAGTCATATCCTCAACTAATCCCAAAAATAACCAAGATGGTTGGGCCTCCCAAAGCCTATAAATGGAGGCATTCTGATGGTGAACAAAAAGGAAAATAATCAACAAAATCATTTTCATTTTGATTGTTGATATTTCAAGAAAGGGGTTGGACAAGGAGGAATTGGGGAGGTTGCTACAAAATCATCCATGATTGTAAGTATCTCTTTAGAGTTCTCATCAATATACTTGGCCTATTCCCTTCAATCTTGTGTATTCTTGCATGTGATTTTCGATATTGGTAGATGAATTTATTTAATATAATCTCGTAGAATAGGAGTTCTCGGTCTCTCTTTGTTGTCCATTGTCTTACAGGTATCAAGTTGTGATGATGAGTTTGGAGATCAAACTTGGATTGGGAGAAATGAGAAAGACCTACAGAATAAAGTGCATCACACTTTATTCCATCTCTTTCTCTTTTTGATTAGTTAATCTGAATTCAAAGGGATGTTAGTGTCCATTAGTGTTTTTCTGTCTTGGTATTAGGGGTCTAGAATTGAAGGGATAATTCACCTATCTGTAGGGGAATTATTCTGTAATAGTATTCTTTAATTCTCTTACTCACACTCGCTTACAACAAGGTGTGGGTGTCAGATATTACCGAAAATGCACCCAATCTTTGGTGTTTACAATGATTTGATTTTTAGCCACCGAACCTATAGACTCAGGAATATAATGACACAAGGAAGTTGTGGGTGTCGGGTTCAACTGAGAATGCACTCAAAAATTACAATTCAAATCAATTTAAATTTGATTTCACTCTTACAAATAAAATATTGCAAGTAGCAAATGATCTTCAATTTTGAATGCTTCATTAACTTGATTTCCATGTTGCTCGATGTAGAATCATTTGTACTAAAGTTGAATTGATCTTAGCCTGAAGTGTCCAATGCTTCAAGGATATGAATGTGAATTGTTGTAGAATGTTGACGTGTATGACAACTTTGAATGATAGAATGTGCATGCAGATAATTAATCACATGTTCTTGATTGTAAGTGCTTGATTGAGATTAATTGTTCTTGAACTTCATTTGTGTTGCTTTAAATGATAAATTGTACATGATTATGTCAAAACTAGACATAAATAATATCATAAAACAACCATGAAAATATCACCAGCACATACTACACAAGGTGTACCCAAGATCCCCTTATTCAATTTCGGGTGGATCCAGGACACGAGAAAAAATAATTCAATTTTATTATGAGTATCTCTCTTACGAAAC
>ML832884.1:7506-33160 GCA_009831015.1 Picea engelmannii
AGGCATGGACAGGTAAAAAGGTAAACTATTTATTTCTCAATACTTTCATTTGTGAAGCATTTGTCCATATTGATAAAGAAAATAGAACAAAGCTTGAAACAAAATCCCAGAAGTGTACCTTTATTGGATACAATGTTAAATATTTTGGTTATCGCTTATGGGATTATGAAAATAAAAAATTCATTAGAAGTAGAGATGTCATATTCAATGAGAAGGTCACATACAAAGATCGGTTGCAGGGAAAGAAACAAGAAAAATAAAAACTAGAATACACAGTGCTTGGTGAGATCACTAAAAAAGAAATTCCAAAGGTACCAGAAAATCAAAATGTACAACAGCAGGAGCAACAAGTACCTCAAACTCTTGCAAGTGTTGTTAGAAGATCTACCAGGTTAAGTATGTTGATATTTTACTTATGAAACTAATAGTTACAGTTCTTATTTCGTTGTTACAATTATTTAGCACATCAACTACATATATAAGATCATTGAAAGAGAGGGAATCACATAAATAAGATAGACACAAATATTATCCTGGGAAACCATATGGGGGAAGAAAACCCAGCAAAATTCCTCAATATAGATTAGCCAACCAAGAAAAATGCTTCTCTCCAAGAGATAACTAACAAAGTAGAAGATCCTCCTGTATCCTTTGACTAGGGAAGAGTAGCACACCACTTAACCAAGATATATCCAAAAGATAGACCAAGAACCTTCACAACATCACACCTAATTGTAGTAGCTTCTTCCTTCAGGACTTGTGCACTTCTCTTATGGCCACATAACTTGTGTTGTTGGTCTAAGTGAGGCACTAGCCTCCCTTATAAATAGTATTCTGGTTTGCCTAAATTAGGTATGGGCCAACCTGTCAATTTACCCTTTTAATTTACATTTTAATTGTTAAGGAACAATAGGGTCGTCTTAATAAATATAATATAATAACACTATTTAGGGTTTGTCTTGGTCAAATACAATAAGGATATATTATGAAGCTACTCAATCTTCAACAAAGTAGACCCCCTGAACGATACTCTCCTTCATTGTATTATTTATTGTTGATTGATTCTGGTGAACCAGAAATTTGTGAAGAGGCAATGCATGTAGACACTAAAAAGAAGTGGGAGCAAGGCATGAAAGAGGAAATGGATTCCTTGGTAAATAACCAAACTTGGGACTTGGGTCAGTTGCCTGCAGGAAAAAGAGCATTACAAAATAAATGGGTTTACATGTTGAAGGAAGAATATGGAGGCAAAAAGTGGTACAAGGCCAGACTTGTTGTAAAGGGGTTTGCACAGAAAAAAGGTATAGATTTTGATGGAATTGTTTCTCCTGTTGTTAAATGACTTCAATTAGGATTATTTTAAGTCTTGTGGAAGTAGAAGATTTGCATCTTGAACAGTAAGATGTAAAAACAACTTTTTCTCCATGGGGATTTGGAGGAAGATATTTATATGCAACAACCACGAACGTATGAGGTCAAAGGAAAGGAGAATTTGGTATGCAGGTTGAAGAAGAGATTGTATGACCTAAAGCAATCTCCAAGGCAATGGTATTTGAAGTTTGACAAGTTTATGACAGAACAAGGTTATACTAGATGTCATTTTGATCACTGTGTTTATTTTAAAAGGCTGGAAAATGGAAGTTATATTATCTTGCTATTGTATGTAGATGACATGCTTGTGGCGGGGTCTAATATGTAGTATATAATCTCATCCCTCCATCCTTATGAGACTAGGGTTTTCACTTGCTCAACTAAGTATAAGGAGAATCGACTTGGCTAACAAGGGGCATTAGATTATTGAGAGATCGATTAGAGGAGCATCGATCTAGGATTTGTGAGAAGAGAGTTTTGTAGGGAGAAAGAGGAGGACTTCCAGTTGTAGATTGACTCATTTCCAGGGTCAAGCAGAGGCCAAATCCTTCATCCAATAGAGAATCCATCAAGGTTGACATAGGCTCACGCAAGAGTCATACAATTTATGTAGAGGCACTTGTGTAGGGTTTTGTTGTAGCATTGGGATTTTTAGAGGTTGAAAAGGGGTTGTACTTTATCTTGGAAGCTTTACAATGAGGTTTTTCTCAGTATTTTATTGGGAATGATTTACTGTAAGAAGATATTTATAGTTTCCTACTGAATAATAAAAATCTCCAAATATGTTGCATTGGTTTACCCTCCAGGGTTTTTCCAGGGACTATTGTCCAAAAATATTTGTGTAGATGTGATGTTATTTTTTTTTTCTTCTATTGTCATGTTCTTGGTTTAATCATGTTCTTTGTTTAATATTCTATTGTGCATAGTTATTTGTTAAGAAAATAACCTAACGAAATCTGTTATAAGTGAAATTTAACTGGTTATTGTGTTGGGTTTGAAGAAAATTCACATGGTATCAAAGTAGGACTGTTGAAGAAGCAATATTACAAGCAAAACTGTTGAAAATAACAATAGAGGAGTTCAAATCTAAAACAAAAAAGTTCATATCTGCAGTAGAAAAAATCAGATATGCAACAAAGAAGTGTATCTCGACAAAGGAAAATTCAAATCTGCAATAGGGGATTTCAAATCTGCAAAATCGAAGGGTATACTACAGCACAAAATTATTTTCAAATATGTTCATGACTTTAAGAATGGAAGATAGGCTTCAAGGTGCTCAAAACTTTGCAATCTGGAAGGAAAGGGTCATTATGATCTTGGATATCAATGATGCCATTGATCATGTTGACAATAAAGCAGCAGCTCCCACGGATGCAACTCCATCGGTGACTTGGAAGAAGGGTGATGCTGAAGCCAGCAATGTACACCTTGATGGGGTGAAGGATCACATAATCCCTTATCTCACCAGGAAAAATTCCACTAAAGAGATGTGGGCTCCCTTGAATGACCTTTACCAAAGTAAAAATGAAAATAGGTTGATGGTGCTTCGGGAGAGATTGAGAAGTACCAAAATGGATAAAGAGGAAGGTGTGGTTCACTACCTTACTCGAATTACACAAACTAGGGATGAGCTAGGCCCAGTAGGTGATAAAACTGAAGAGTCTGAGTTGGTGTGTGTGGAACTGAATGGATTTTTGAAGTCATGGGATGTGTTCGTGCGTGGAGTTGTAGCTCAGGAGAAACTCAATGATTGGAAACGCTTATGGGATGATTTTTTGCAAGGGGAGATCAGACTTGGTTAGTCGGGATCATCATCTTCACCACTCATTATGGATGAAGAAGGGTTGGCTCTTGCTAGCAAAGGCAAGGGAAAGCAGAAGAAAAAGAAGGGTGGAAAGAAGCAAATTGAATTCTCAAAAGTTAAATGTTTCCAGTGTCACAAGATGGGACACTTTGCCTCACAATGTCGAAATAAGAAGAAGAAGAACCAACCACAAATGGAAGCTTCTGCAACAATGGATGAGTTTGTCAAAAGCTTCGAGGAGGATTTTTGTTTCATAGAATGTATGTCTAGCACAGTAGTCTCAGACATGTGGTTTGTGGATAGCGAAGCATCTTGTCATATGATAGAGTGCAAGGAGTTTTTCACTAGGCTATGAGAGGGAGGCATGAATTTGGTTATAGAGCTCGGAGATGACCGATGCTTCAAGGCGTAAGGGGTTGGCATAGTTTCATTTCAAAGGGAGTCGAGTAAACCACTCTGAATGTTGATGTACTTTATGTTCTGGGGTTAACAAAGAACCTCATCTCGGTATCTACTCTGGAGGATAAAGGGTGTGAGGTCACCTTCCATAAGGGAAGGGTGTTCATCAAGCCAACAGGGTCAAGCGAAAAGATGGATAGGATGATTAGGGTTCAAGAAGAGAAGATGTACAAGATTCAGTTTCAGCCAGAGAGAGCATTAGTCAGTACAACCACAAACATGGAAGAGTTCTGGCATAGGAGGATGGCGCACATACACGTTGGTGCATTGGGGCACTTGAGACAGGCAGTCATAGGATTGACTAAGTTCATAGTAGAGAGACACGACCCTTGAAAGGGTTGTGTAATGGGAAAGTATACCCAGAGACCATTTCCACCGAGAGAGCACAAATCCAAGGGAGTTTTGGATTTGATTCATTCATGCGTTTGTGGTTCGATGAGCATGGATTCAGTGAGTGGTTTCAAATATTTTGTTTTGTTTATTGATGACTACCTAGGACAAACCTAGATTTACTTCCTTAAGTCCAAGGATGAGATCTTCGACAAGTTCCAGGAGTTCAGGGCTCTAATAGAGAACCATACTAGCAAGAAGATTCAGGTTATGAGATCTAACAATGGGGTTGATTACACCTCCATGGAGTTTGTGGATTATTGTGAAGCAATGGGGATCAAGAAGGAACTCACAGTTCCTTACAATCCTCAGCATAATGGAGTGGCCGAGAGGAAGAACAAGATTGTATTCTAAACAACACAATCGATGATACATGATCAGGGTTTTCCACTGTTTTTATGGATAGAGGCTAGTCGCATTGTTGTATACATACAGAACATGAGTCCCCAAACAATTCGGGGGAAGTTGACACCCAAGGAGGTATTTACATGTACCAAACCGGATGTGATTCATCTTCACTTCTGGGGAAGCATATGTTATTGTCATGTCCCTTAGGAGAAGAGGACAAAGATGGAACCCACAACGGATAAGGGGTTACTTGTTGGATATAGGTACAGGTGCCTACATGATCTTTGTGCTAGTACGCAAGAAGATCATAGTGTGTGTGGATGTATAGTTCAAGGAGGAGCATGCATTAAGGAGGTATAAAGACTTGTCAGCGCAGGACCAGTAGGGACAGGATTCGGGAGTCAAGATTGAGGAGGCATAGGGTCAAAGCAAATGATCACAAATTCATACACGGGGTACTGGTATAGGTACAGGTGTTGAGAGGGAGATTATTGGATAGGATCATCATGAGCGAGATGATGAGGAGGAGGAGGAGTGTGATGTAGTTCCACATGAACAGGATATTAGGCCATGACCTAAGTGGTATAAGTCCATAGTTAGTGATTCTATACTGGCGAGGCTTCCAAAATGAGACTTCAGACGATGTAAGCCAATCAAGAGACTTGGGTACATGGCATTAATGACACAAATTATTGATGCAGAGCCTTCCACTTATGAGAAATATACACAACATGGAGTGTGGCAAGAGGCCATGATGGAGGAGTACGCATCCATCATGAAAAATGATGTATGGGAGGTGGTTCGCAGGCCAGAAGGGAATAAGGTGGTTGGATCCTACAAGGTCAAGCATGCAACATATGCAAGTGTGGACAAGTACAAAGCAACCTTCATGGCCAAGTAGTTTTCACAGTGAGAGGGTGTCAACTATGAGGAGACTTTCACCCCGGTCGCTAGATATACATCGATCAAGATTGTTATTTCTTTAGCAACAGAGATGGGTTGGCGCATTCACCAAGTGGACGTGAATATTTCCTTACTCAATGGAGTTGTTGATGAGGAATTATATGTTGAGTAACTAGAGGGGTTTAAGGTTGGTGACAGAGAAACACATGTTTGTAGATTGAGGTGAGCCTTATATGGGCTCAAGCAGGGACCTTGGGCTTTGTACTAGAGGATTGACAACTACTTGAGAGATATGAGTTTCCAATGGAGTGAGGCAGACCTGAACCTGTATTTTATTTTAGGGGAGGCACCTCTCATACTAGTGTTGTACATAGATGACCTATTTATGACAAGGAACGAGCAGCTAATAGCATACTTAAAAACAAATATTGTAGCTGAGTTTGAGATGAAAGACCTTGGGTTAATGCATTACTTCCTTGGTCTGGAGGTCTCGCAATAGTATGGGCTCTTCTTCCTAGGACAGGGGAGTATACAGTGGAGATCTTGTGTAGGTTTAGGATGACAGATGTAGGCCCATGTCCATGCCTCTAGTCATGAACTGGAGGAATATTGATGCATCGGATTCAAAGACAGTAGACCCCATTGTTTATCGTTAGTTGATTGGATTGATCATGTATCTGGTTAACACTCGACCGTATATCATCTTTGCAGTAAACTCTTTGAGTCAGTTCATGGTGGACCCTCAGAGAGTTCATTGGATTGTTGTGAAGTATGTACTTTGCTACCTTCGAGGTACAATGGAGTATGGGTTATTGTATAAGTGTAGTGATGGAGTGAAGTTAGAAGGATTTACAATTGTTGACTGGGCAGGGTGTGTAGAGTACAGAAAGAGTACTTCGGGATGTTGTTTCAACATTGGATATGGCATCATTTCCTGGTTCAGCAAGAAGCATAGATCAATGGAAATAATCTCTATTGAGGAAAAGTACATGGTTTCTAGCTTGGAAGCATGTGACGCACTGTGGCTAAGAAAGATACTCTTGGGATTATTCAGGCAGGAGCTAGAAGCTATTGTGATTCATTGTGACAAACATAGTTGCATCAAGCTCTCTGAGAATCCAGTGTTTCATGATCGTAGCAAGCACATATATCAAGTATCACTTCATCTAGGATTGTGTATAGAGAGGATTCGTAAGGCTTGATTACATACAGACTGATTAGAAGATGGCAGATATTTTCACCAAGGCACTAAGCAAAGAAAAGTTTGAAAAGTTCAGAGATCAGATGGGGTTGAGGCAGAATCCCTTCCTCACTAAGAGGGAGTGTTGAGAATGTAGCAAGGAAGGTCTTCCACACATTACAACGTATTAGCATGGTTGGAGGCAATGAAACATTAGTCAAGTTTATTAAATTAAACATTTCCCTAAGTCTAACTTAGGAAAAGGATTGTTGATGTGTTATATTCTTCAGTTGACTTTATTGAGCACCTTTTCTAAGGTTAAAGTGAAAAATAATTTAAGTGATGGATATTTTAATATTAGCCATCCATCTTGGAGAGTGAGGAAGATTTAATCGCATCCCTCCATCCTTATGACATTAGGGTTTTCACTTGCTCAACTAAGTATAAGGAGAATCAACTTGGCTAGGGGGGGGGCATTAGATAATTGAGAGATCAATTAGAGGAGCATCGATCTAGGATTTTTGAGAAGATATTTTTGCACAGAGAAAGAGGAGAACTTCCAGTTGTAGATCGACTCACTTCTAGGGTCAAGCATAGGTCAAATCCTTCAACCAATAGAGGATCCGTCAAGGGTGACGCAGGGTTCAGGTAGGATCCAGACAGTTTATGCATAAACACTTGTGCATAGTTTGGTTATAGCGTTGGATTTCTAAAGGTTGAAATAGGTGTTGTACTTTATCTTGGAAGATTTACACTGAGGTTTTGCTCAGTATTTTATTGGGGCCGATTCATTGTAAGAAGATATTTATATTTTCCTCTTGAATAATAAAACTCTCCAAATCTGTTGCACTAGTTTTCCCTTCGGGGTTTTTCCAGGGACTATTGTCCAAAAATCTTTGTGTAGATGTGATGTGATTGTTGTTTTCTTCTATTGTTATGTTCCTAGTTTAATATTATGTTGTGCATAGTTATTTGTTGAGAAAATAACCAATAGAAATCTGTTATAACTGAAATTTAATTGGTTATTGTGTCGGGTTTAAAGAAAATTCACATGCAATACCTATCAGTATGAAACGATTCTATTAAAGGAAAATCATCGTGATAAGTTTTAAAAAATAAACACAGTGGTGCATCTTTTGTGAGGCCATGTCGTCGGTGTGTTCTGAAAGACAATGCACTTCTAAACAACTTTTCGTTACTCTGGTAGAACTGAGGCACTGGTGCTTTCAGTTTAACAAAGCGCATTGGTAAGTTTGTGCACTAGAATTTTTAGCATAGCGGTGCATCATCATTAACAAAATGGACCAGTGTTGTTAAGAGAACCGCACTGGGAAAAATATTGAATGACTTGATGTCGAGGCGTCTCATTGTATGTCTTATTATCGATGCTCTACACAACCCAACGCACTGCAAAACAAAACATTGGTTCTCCAATAACATGGTAGCACTGGTTCCTTCATATTAACACATCACACCGCTTAATTTGTAATAAAACAATTTAACCTAGCGGTGCCTTTAGGTACAACAAACACATCGATGTTGTAAAGAGCACGGGATTGAGTCGAGTATTTCACAGTTTAACAGCGTGGTGCATCTTATAGGACACACCGATAGAATACATGTTGGTGCGACAAGAAAAATGGTGCAATGATGTGTGACAGTAACAACAATGCATGGCAATGTTGTTTGTCTATTATGGAGCACCAGTTTTGGTGCATATTACTATATTAGGCACACTGGTTACTTTTCTACATTTTCTTGCAAATAAAAATTGATTTAGTTTTTGTTAAATACAAGTTATTTATACATGTGTGTGTTTTATAATTTCAATTCATTTTATCTATGCATATGTGCCTAAAAATATTGTGTGTGAATCAGAGACGACGACGAGATGAGGAGGAGCAGTGACAACAGGTCAAAACATACACATTTGTAAGTGAGTGGGAGGCTAGAGAGAGGGAGAGGGAGTTATTCATTCACCCTATTTCACAAAAAACACGTGCCCTTTTTATGCATGTTTGCCTCCTCAAGTTTTATGAGGAGGGTACATCCCTTAGGGGGGACTCTTCTTTCTTACGACAGTTGATCCTTCGTTGGGATCATGGTCGATAGGCATTCAGGATCGGTCTCGATCTGTGGTATTATCCCACAAAGGAGGATGTTTATTTCATTAATATGTTGTCTAGGAAGGGGGAGGATTGGCCCCAGTTCCCTGATATACCACTCGGTGTTGCAGGAGGGACCCATCTAGCATATGTGCATAGATATGTTAGTCTGCAGGTTTTTTCCCCTTTGGGATTCCAGGTTCCTGGTGGTCAGATGTGAATGACTTCATTTCATAAAGAGGAGGTTAAGTGCTTGTGTTTTATTAGCTCGACAGTGTCACACTCCAGCTCTCATGAGAAGCACATTAGTTTCCCTCTGATGCATTATGTAAATAGTTTAGTGCAAAGGCCCTGATTTTTTAGGTGGTCGTAGATTTTTTTGAGACAAATTTGTTTTGCATTGGATTGTTGTAACACCATTTTAAATGTGAGGATATTCTTCTCATTCACGTCAGAGTTATTTACCTTATTTTTTGACAAGGTTCATGCCACTCGACCAACAATACCCTACTTTCTTGCTAGGCCTATGTTTGATGTGTGTATGTGCATGTCGGTGTAGTTATTTCCCAAGAGGGATCAATTGGATTTGTCATGTACTCTGGTAGATAGGGATGTATGTGATTTTTGGCTAGAGAGGACAATCATGTCCTCGATATTGTATTGTACCCATACGCGGGGATGGATCTGAGAGGATGTCCAAACATCTTGTTTACAACAATCGATCCACTGGATCATAGAGGTAATATTATCGTTATGTTTTGATAAATCTAGTTGCATATTTTTATGTCTTATTTAATGCACATGTAATTTATTGTAACATTTTGTTTCAATTATCTTATTATTGATATCTATTGTTTTGCTTATACTAACAAATATGTTGGGGATGAGCCTCCCCAACAGGATGAGGAGATGAAAGATGCAGAGGACCACCCTGCAATACATAGACCCTAAATGCCATACATGCTAGATCGAAGAGTCTGGATAGAGGTGGTGGCACGCCTATGTGATGTCATGATTAGACACTGAGTGGTACCCACACCAGTTAGAGACATATTAAGGGTATTGGTTCTCTCTATGATATGGATAACTCTACCTTGTGACATGATTTAGTTGATGCATCATATTGTCGGTGTCATCAACGTTGTCGAGAGGTTGAGGGATCCTATGCATGATCCTACTCCATCTGGCTCATCACCAAACCCATCCACATCCTCTACTCCACCACATGGTCCTCCTCCTCCTCCTCCTCCTCCTCCACATTTGATCCTCCTCCTCCCCCCTCTCCACATATGTCTACTCCATCCATGTCTCCTCCTCCTCCCTCTCCACATATGTCTACTCCATCCATGTCTCCTCCTCCTCCTCCTCCTCCTCCCCCTCCACATGTGTTTGCACCATCCACCTATCCTCTTGCTCCTCCTCCACATATGTCACCATCCACTGGTCCTCCTCCTCCTTTTGTACTTGTGTCACCATCCACTGATCCTTGTCCTTCTCTTACACATGTGTCATCATCCACTGATCCTCCTCCTCCAGAGGTGTCATCATCCATTGATCCTCCTCCTCCACATGTGTCACAAGCTTTTGATGCTTTGGACAATATGTTCACATCGAGTACTATTGCACAGGTTGATCTTGATAGAGAGACAATTGATAGTGTACTTATGTTAACATTTCTTTCTAACATTATTATTGATAGACCCTCTACCTCTGGTAGCAGAGACGATGATGCAATTGGATCTGGTGGTGGACCTAGCTAGTAGTGGCATTGATTGACATGCATATTGATTATTTTATATTTGACTTGAGATGTATATATGGCATGTTTACTGCAGATTTTGTTGAGATGTATGTTTGACATGTATATTGATATGTATATTGCTCATGTATATTATGTTTTTCATATAATGTTGTGGTTGTTGTTGTTAGATTTATAAAATGTGTTATGAGTGTGCTAATTATTAACATTATTAATTATTTCTCTGTTTTTAAATTAAATTTGAGATGTATCACTCATTTAAATCTACAGCTGCCATATAATATTTATCTTTAGTTTTATAAAATCATTTAATTTGGATTGTGATTCCAAAAAGTTATAACTATTAATGCCATATAATGTTTAACTCTTCTTCAAGGTGAATTGTTTCTTGTGCGGCAAGATACAATATGTTGATTAAACATATTTACAGGCAGAGCACATATCTCACATCATGAAGGAGAAACCTCCGAAGGTATGTTTCTCTCGTGCCACAAGACTGAAGAACATCATAAATATCTCTGGTTGTTGGACAGTGGATGCAGCAATCACATGACAGGTAACAAAGATTTACTCTCATGCATTGATTCTTCAATTTCCTTTGATATTACAGTTGGAAATGAATCCTTAGTCAAAGTTCAAGGAAAAGGAACTGTACCTATCCTTACTAAACAAAATGTAAAGAAAGACATAAACAATGTCTATCATGTTCCAGATCTAAAACATAATCTGTTGAGTGTAGGACAGCTCATTGAACATGGCTATAAGGTACTTTTTTAGGGAGCCTCATGCAGGATATATGATAAAAACCCCAGCAAAAAATTGATTTATGAAATCCACATGACTCAGAATAGGATGTTTCCTTGATCCTCAGAACTGCAAATCTGATCCAAACATATGCACAAAGTGCATCCACCCCCAATGAAACTATGGTTTGGCATACAAGATTTGGACATCTACCCTTTCAGAGTCTAAGTCTTCTACAGAAGCACTCCATGGTCAAAGGTCTCCCTATCTTCAAAGAGAAAAATCCCCCATGTGAATCTTGCATGCTTGAAAAACATAAGAGAGCTAGCTTTCCACAATCCTCCACTCAAGCCAAACAACATCTCAAACTTGTTCACACTGACCTATGTGGACCAATGCAAACAGAGTCAATAGGTGGTAGCTTTTATTTTCTAACGTTTATTGATGACTTTAGCAGGAAAATATGGATCTATTTTCTCAGACACAAGTCTGAAACTTTTGCAAAATTCAAAGAATTCAAAGTTGAAGCTGAAAAACAGAGTGGAAAATATGTAAAAGTAATCAGGTCAGATGGAGGAGGAGAATACAGCTCCAAAGAATTTGCAAATTTCTGCAAATCACAAGGCATCATCATGCAAACTACAGCCAAGTATACTCCACAATAGAATGGAGTGGCTGAAAGGAAAAATCAGACAATTATGAACATGGCAAGAAGCCTACTCAAAGAGAAATGTTTGTCAAAGACTTTTTGGGCTGAAGCAATAGCATGCTTAGTTTATCTCTTGAATAGATTTCCAACCACCAGTCTCAAGATGAAAGTCCCTCAAGAAGAATGAAGTGGGACAAAGATAAATGTTTCTCATCTAAGGACATTTGGATGCATAGCATGCGCTCACATACCTTCCAAATTAAGGAAGAAATTGGATAACAGATGTGAAAAATGCATCTTTGTTGGATACAGTGAAACATCAAAAGCTTATAGGCTTTACAATCCAATCTCAAAGAAACCAATTCTCAGCAGAGATGTAAAATTTCTAGAAAATCGACTCTGGAACGAATCTGGAAATCAGCAAATGGACAATCAAAATCCATTGCTTACCAGTGTTGAAAACGCAGAAGATTCAAGACAGCCAATACCTCAACCTGCTCTTCCAAGATTGCAGGTACAGGGACAATCTGAAAACTCTCAAGATAACTTAACTTCCAACAGAGACTCATCCTCTGAACTTCCAAACCAAAGAACTTTAAGTTTGAGAGAAATGCATCAGTAGTTGGATGACATTGAACATCACAACCTTTTTGCTTTAATGTCATGTCAACCCACGTCTTTTAAAGAAGCAGTTAAGGAGCCACATTGGGTTCAAGCCATGAAACAAGAGATTGAATCCATTGAGAAGAACGAGAAATGGGATCTTGTTGATCTTCCCAGACACAAGAAAAGTATTGGTGTCAAGTGGGTTTACAAAACTAAACTCAATAAAAAGGCACAGATTGAAAAACACAAGGCAAGACTTGTTGCCAAAGGATTCTCACAACAACCAGGTACCGATTATGGTGAAACTTTTGCTCCAGTAGCAAGATTGGAAACTGTAAGGACTCTCTTAGCCATAGCAGCTCAACACAAATGGCAAGTATACCAGATGGATGTCAAGTCAGCTTTCCTAAATGGTGTCTTAGAAGAAGAGGTCTATGTGGATTAGCCACTTGGATTTGAAGTCCAAGAGCAGCCAGCCAAAGTGTATCAGTTGAAGAAAGCCTCGTATGGCTTAAAACAAGCTCCAAGAGCTTGGTACAACAGAATTGACACTTACCTGATCAAAAGTGGTTTCAGCAGAAGCCAAAATGAGCCAACTTTATCCACCAAAACGGATCAGCACGGTAAAATTTTGATTGCATGTTTATATGTTGGTGACATGATATATACTGGAAATCTTGAGTTAACCAATTTTAAACATGTCATGCAATCTGAGTTTGAAATGACAGATCTTGGCATAATGAAATATTTTCTGGGAATTGAGGTTGATCAATCAACCAAAGGAATTTTTGTCTGTCAGCAAAAGTATGCAGCAGACATCATCAAAAGATTATGCATGGAAGATTGTAATCCAGCAGAAACTCCTATACCCCTAGGCACAAAATTGAGCAAGAAAGATGAAGGCCCTACAGTGGACCCTACCCTGTACAAAAGTTTAGTAGGAAGTTTGTTGTATCTTACAGCAACTAGGCCTGATATTATGTATGCAGTTGGCCTTGTTTCTAGGTTTATGGAATCCCCCAAAGATTCTCACTGGAAGATGGAGAAAAGGATTCTGAAATATGTTGCAGGAAATCTCAATTTTGGCTTATGGTACACTCAGTCTGATGATAATCATCTCTCTGGTTACATAGATAGTGATTTTGCGGGAAGCCTAGATGACAGGAAAATCACCTCAAGACATGCTTTTCACCTAGGCACAAACCTGATTTCATGGGCATCAAAGAAGCGACCCATTGTATCAATATCTTTTGCAAAGGCAGAGTATGTCGCTGCTACCTCAGCTTCCTATCAAGCTGTGTGGTTGAGAAGAATTTTGAATGATATGTCACATATGGAAAAGGAGCCAACTCCTATCTTCTGTGACAACACCTCAACAATTGCTCTATCCAAAAATCATGTGTTTCACAAGAAAGCAAGCATATTGACACTCGCTTTCACTTCATTCGCGAGTTCGTCAATAATGGTGACATAGCACTTCAATTTTGTGGCTCTCGAGATCAACTCGCAGATGTTTTCACAAAGCCACTGGGAAAATCCATTTTTTATTTTCAGAGACAACACTTGGGCATTATCAGTGCTGATGTTTGTAATTGTTGAGTTTAAGAGGGAGTGTTAAATATAATGTAACCCCAACAATCTGACTATACACTGCCAGCTGTCCTGGCCAGCTGTACTTTCGTTTCTTGATTTGCTTGAGCCTATTTAGCTTAGTTCTTTTCCCTTTTCTTGATGTACTCTTTTCCTCATATACTCAATATACTGAATACTATTTTCTGCTCTGCTCTTTCTCTGTATTCTCATTTTATCAACTTTGCTTCTATACTTAATGAAAAAGATGTTAGGGCAATATACATTGTTCTAGTAAAATCTTTGAACTCTTGGAAGGTCGGCAATAATGGAGGCCAATATGCATTGTACACAACTAGTGAGATGGGAAAGATCGTATATGCTACTACTATTGTTTACTTACCAAAAGATTATTTTTCATGGCACTCATAGCTTGTACTCAAAATCTGATGTCAGGGGTGAGGCATTTTGAACTCGTACATGTGATTTTCATGCCTAGATTTTCTTCCAAGATATTTATGAAAAGGGTTGCAGCATAAAAGACTTGCTTTTAGAAATATACTGAATCCTTTCGATTAGCTGACTTTGAAATTATTACAAACAAGCCTTCAATAATATATTACATCATGAACTATTTGTCTATCTTAAGCGGGATTCCTGGGAATATAATGGCAAGGCTGGCTCTAATTCACTTTCTTCAAGTGGTGTCTAAGTATATGATAGTAAAATTTGGCAATTGAATTCAAATGGTTCTTTTAGAGGTCCAATAATGCCAGCAAATAACTTTTACAAGCCAAGCAAAAGGGCACTC
Source organism: Picea engelmannii (assembly GCA_009831015.1). Lineage (NCBI taxonomy): Eukaryota > Viridiplantae > Streptophyta > Pinopsida > Pinales > Pinaceae > Picea > Picea engelmannii. Next base: position 22,205 of record ML832884.1, read on the forward strand.
CATTCAAATTCTTAGCACCTTCATAATTCATAAGCATAATTAATGTGAACTAGAATTGTAAGATTTCATAGATGGGGGTTGTGTGTAGTTACAAGTTTCCTTATTTTATACCTTCCAGGCACCCTTGAGTCACAAAACACAAACAGAACATGAACAGGTAGCAATGGTCATAAAAATCCACTTCTTCGTGCAAGGAAAAAAAATTACTAGCAAGATGCATTCAACATTGATAGATTTGAATAAAATCACAGATGAATAAAATGGAATGGGTTTTAAAAAATGCATGATTTCGCTTAAGTACTTGATATTTTGAGAACTAAATTGCAAGGAAACGATTATTGGTGCTATAATGAGAGATTGATAGTAAGAAACAAGGGATATGCCTACCATTAGGGGGGTTATCACTATATACCCTTCTACAATATCATGTAGAAAATGGTACAAAGATGACTAAATTTTAGAAATTTCCATTCTAGCAGGCACTGAGGTGGCCAGTTACATTGCAATTGGTATCAGAGCCATATTACAACACTAGGTGTTGTATGGGCTCAAGGAAAATGGAGAATTCAAACCTCTTACCTCTACAATCTTGATAGACTGCTTAAAAACAAAAAGTATGGTTGTGCTACTGTATAGTTTATGTAGAAATCATATTGTAAATGGATGTTGCTTTGTATCTATTTACATAACAACACGATGGCATTAACATGTTAGATTAAGCAACTTCATTCTTAGAATTCATGGTTTCCCTAATTTTGAACAAAAATGAGAGCTTTTGTTGAGGATATCCGATAAATATCTTTCTCCCAAATCAATATGGCCATCAACTCGTTTTCAATTAATATGTATTTTATACTAGGACAATCAGTTGGAAATCAAGTTCTGGATGTATTGGATCTAGAATCAGCACATCTAGGTAACCAATAATTTAGGGCATTGTCAGAACCTGTGGCTATACTTTGGGACATTGAGGCTTTCCCTGATCCATGGGAAGATTGTCCAGAGGAGGTATCAAGTAATATGACAATGACACTTGGAGTGTATCCTATGGTTAAAGGTACTATCACTATGTCCTCAAGATATCGAGATTTGATAACCTTCCTCGAAGGTTGAAGGCTGTCAAAAGAATGTAATGAACTTCGTTGATGGTTCCTAATTGAAGAAAATATGTTGTAGATGAAGCTCTTTTTGTAGATATGATCTTATTTTCTCTTGATAATCCTCATCTATTTACCATTCCAATCGATTGCAGGAGATGTGGTTGTTTTCCTTGCTTTGTGTAATTACCATTTGTATTGATTTGAAGATGTAGATGCAGCTTTAAGACAAAGGCTCAAATTGCGCAATTTGTTGGTTGAGGTCTTCGAAAATGAGGACAACAAAAAAGTTTCAACTGAGAAATTTTGGCATCTCTGCAATACATTGTCTGGTGAAGGTAATTATATGTCTACTGCAATAACGTTTATGTGGGAGGGGAAGTCAATAAGTTAAAGAAATATATTCCCAAACAATAGAAGAGGCGCATCCCAAATGCTATTGGATCTATACGTTTTCTGCTTGATTTTCTTTATGTACCAAGGAGTGTGATTACCACTAAGTAAGGGTAGTTAATATCATCTTAAGTTGGAAATCTATTGGAAAGTATGAAATCTATGACAAAATAGCCGATCCAAAAATCTGTTACATGAATCTGCATTATTGGTTTCATGGTTTACTTCATGCTCATTTTGTATAATGGTTATGTAGTCTAAAACAATGAGCTTGTACTCTAAAGGCTCGAAATTCATAATTCAATCTTAACCTGCCATCACTCTCTTGGACAAAAAATGGGTATGTTGAATTGTTAGCAAGTTTTCTCCCTATCATTTCTCGGTCATTATATCAATTTTCTGTGGAGTCACGTTGACAGAAATATCAAATAGATTCCAATGTCATATGAGATATACGACATGGCCTTAGTTTGGAGTCCATGACATCACATTTTTTTGCAATTCAATTTCTTTTGTTTTTATCTCTAGCTTAGTATTTAAGACCAATAATATGTTGTAATCTTGAATGTAATGATTAATTGTATGCAATCACTTTGGGAGTCTTCCTGCTACATGTTCCCAAATTCCCCTACTGAGACAAGCACATCTAGCTAGATTATTGATTGGTGATAGATATGTCATCTCACAAACTATACTTCAAGGTGGAAAGCACTCCCTCCCACAACTCATAGTTTCCAGTCTTAGTGGCTTTGAGGTCATGGATAAAAGTTCGACCTTTGGATTTGCATGTGAGTTTAGGACCAAAATAGTGATAATAAGGCGCCCTCCATATGTTGATTAGGACCACGAGTTGAGCATTAAAAAGTAATAAAAACATACCAAAATCGGGCTCTAGACAATGCCTTCCATGTTGGAAACAACCCTCAACCAAAGCACTTAAACAACTGAGAATATCAATCATAACAATAGAACCACAATGTTAAATGCATAGTCTCCGATCTTCCACTACCATCTAACAATAGTTATAACAACTCTATTATGGAACAGGCTCTATCACCAGAAGAAAAATCAGGTTTATCAATTGAGTACAATGCATAGGAACAAATCAACAAAACATAAAACTAATATCAAATGAAGACCTGGAATTTATTGTTAATTATGGTTTTAGATATTTTGTGATAGTCAAGGCCGTTGTGGGTCGATACCTACTTTGATCTTTGCTCGTCTCCATCCTAAACATAGTTCAACCATGTGTGGCAGCCTCAACAATCTTTCTCATTTTTTTGATATGATTGTAGATTTTTTAGCCTCCAAATTGCATTGGAAAACGCCTTAATGTTCAGTTCCATTTCAAAATTGTTTTCCCCAACCACTGATAAGTTTACTACAATTGAGCTTCCACATTTTATGAAGTTTAATGTATGGATTGAATTGGTAATAGTTAATGCATTGAAATCAATAAAACTTGTAAAAGATCATTATTTGAAGCATTAAAAACAAAGCCAAAATCAGATCTGGCATACAGTTTGAATTCTTTAAATATGCAAATACAACCCTTCAACTTGGGTGATTTACAAGAAATATATAAAATTCAGGATTGAAAATATATTCAAAGTAGAGTGTCCACTTCTCATCTGAATTAGCATCTGACTTTGCAACAATTGTTTGATGTGCTCGAAATTAAAGAATAGATCACAAAAATGTAGATAATTTGAACTACTAAAAATATATATGGTAGACCTTGGAAAATTCCATTATTATTGTACAGTAAGAAACTATATTCCTGTAGGGATTTAAAGGGATTTATATAACTAAGGCTTTGAAGTAAGGCACTCGAAATTGTAGTTGTATTTTACTTTTCAAAACTATGTGAATTGTTGGTCACTCCCATCTCCATGATCGACCCTTTTGCAATGTGAAGTTGCAATTTTCCTAATCTCATTAAAGGCATGTCTTCCTCATACTGGATGCAAATTAATTGAGTTCCAATATAATTAGCTTGAAAGATAATTCATAGTGAATTGGAACTTTTTTATAATGAGATTCCACTAGAATGGCTAAGTTTGGCCAACTTAGCATTTCTTAATGTAGTATTTTGGTTACATTTCTCTAAATGCATTACTATTGAAGGCTCTGACTACTTACCTCGATAATGATTATCTTGTTTGAGCAACATCATGGGTTTGTCAAACCAAAGTGGAGAATCAAATAGTTATACAACTTTAATACGCATTCTTTTGTTAGACAATCCTAGCCTTAATAGCATTGTCTTCCCTTGACCTCAATTAATCATTATTTTGGAAGTGATAGGCACAAAACTCTTTTATTATTCAAGTTACTTTGATGTAATATACCTCAAAAACTGTCTGAAAAAAAAATTGTGTTTGTGTAAATATGCTTGAATAGTTCGAAATTCAAGCAAGTAAGCTTTCTGTTATAAAGCTTGAGTCTAAAAGCTTGCAAGAGTCCTTACTGTCGTCGACTGTCATTACCATTCAACTTAAAGTTTTCTGATCGACGATAAGTGTTTACTTCTTATTTCAATGTTTATTTTAATTCCTGTAATTATAATTACTTTCCTATCTGTTTGTACCTATAACCATTACCATAGTCTTAACAACACAAACGACTTTGGGGGTTGATGGCCTAGGCCTCATGCGTTAGTACATACACATAATCACACGATGAAAACGACCAAACGGACTTAGGTAAAAATAGAGTATTAGTCTACACTCCTCTGCGAAAAGTTTAAATATAAGCAGACCCCTATAGTTTTTTTTTCCCTAAAATATCGGGATACAAGATAGTGGTTAGGTAAGTCCTTCCAGTTAAACTCAGAGTACGAATATTTCATAATCCTCTGATCATATTCAAGTTCACCTGCATCGTCGAATTACAAGTACTGGATTTCGCGCTTATTCCATATGCCCACTGGCTGTGACCATGGGCCTAATCAAAATGCCTTTCACACTTCGACATTTCGGCATTTCGACAAGTCGCAATCCCCGAAATGGGGCTAGATCAACGGTTTACAAAACTCTATAATCTGATCCCATCTTTTCTTAATCGAACGACTGACGAGGTTTTCGGTGTTTTTTCCTTCGAGTCATCGTGACTCCAACATTATAAAATTCATGATCACAAAATCTCTGAAGTGATCAGAAGGTTCACATAACCCATTGAGATGGACGGTTGACGGGATTTCAGAGTTTTGGCTTTCGAGTTTTCGAGACTCACAATAGTCCCTTTCAGCATTTCGTGACTTTATCATTCTTGTCGTGAGTGTCCTTGACACCTCCAACTCCCGGTATCCGAAACTCCAGAATGGCGATTAAGTTGTGGTTTCACATTTCGCGATTTTATCATTCTTGTTGTGATTTGTTCTGGTAATTAAACTGTGTTAATTCGATTCACTCCAATAATTTTCCAACATTTCAACCTATAACTTTTCATTAAACATCGGTTGATATAAAGATCTGTAATTGTTGTATATATATATATATATGTGTGTGTGTGAAAAAAAAAAAACAGAGGTCAATCAGGTCTCGACGATTACAAACACCGAATACAAAAAAACAAAGGACCACGCGGATTGTCGAATCCCGAAATGAGAAAAGGTTGTAGGCCCAGCACTTTGGGGCTTGGGGGTTCGGGATTTCGGGGTTTACGAACACACGATGCACAAACAAAAAGAAATAAGAAATGTCGAATTGCGAAATGTGATTAGGGTGTGGGCCCAACAATTTCAGGTTTCAAGGTTGCCTTGGAATTCTTTGGCTTGAAATATATCTCTCGGTGCACCAAGGGACCATCTCCTTTTTTGCTCCTGGGTGGAGGGAGATGAGTAGTAAGAATATGCCTTGGAGTACTGGAACCTTTGGTCATCATGCACGAAGGTGTTTACTATATATGGACATAACTGTTGTCGAACTACTGCCATAAGTTAACAAGAATTTTCGTTTTCTCCAGATAATGTTTGAAATGAAAATTCGGAAGGGATAATATAACCCTCCGCAAATCTTGGTTTAATGCGTATCAATGGAAGATCTCCTCGAGCCTTTTGTTGATCAATAACAATCTCCACGGTTCGTGCGTAATGAGTTGTTACCATTAAAGCTTACTAATTGCATATTTAGAAAAAAGTGCGAAGGTGGTGGTGATGGCGAAGAGCGATTAAGGATTAGAGATTTCGTAAAGGCACCAACCGGACGACACATGAAAGAGATTACATGATGCTTCAAATGAATACTTGGAAAGGATAACACAACTCTCCACAAATCTTGGTTTAATTCGTATTAATGACAAATCTTATCCATCCTTTCAGACATTAATGACAATCTTAATGGTTCCTGCATGATGATCTCTTAGCATTAAAGCTTAATAATTGCATATCTAGAAAGAAGTGTGAATGTGGCGGGGATGGCAAAGATCGATTAAGCATTGCACATTTCGTCCACCCACCAACCCGTGAAAGAGATTCCAAGAAATGGCCAAGTATGGAAAGCGGTCGGGGGGGCTTCAAAATAGGGTCACAAGTTATACTCAAGAGACGTGAGGGGTCGATGGTCAAATTGTATGTCTCTGAACTTTTGACTGTAGAATGTGTAACACGGAACAAGGCACAATGATGGATTTCGGCAGTCAATTTGTATATCGCGGAATTTCGGGTGTTGTTTGTAGGTAGCGAAACAATGGAAGCGCAATGTTGAGCAAGCCTGACCAAGAACCGACGATGGTAATAGTGGCCAAGTATGCAATGGGTAAAAAGTTGGTGGGACTCGTGATATAAAAGCATGAGACATACTAAGAACAAGGAATATTGACGAGCTTGAAAATAGGGCCACAAGTTCTACTCAAGAGACGTGAAGGCCCGATGGTCAAATTGTATGTATCCCAATTTTTGATTTCAAAATGTGTAACACTGAACATGGGACAATGACAAACTTCGACAATCAATTTGTATATTGCGGAAGTTCGGGTGTTATATATAAAAGCATGAGACATTCGGAAAAACGACTAAGTAACCAAAAAGGGAAAGCAAACGAGAAAAAATAAAGGGGAATTTGGTTGCCAATTTGTAGATCGGGGAAGTCCGGGTGCTATTTGCAGGCGGCGGAACAATGGAAACACAATGTTGAACCCACCTATCCGGGAACCCGCGATGCAAAAATTCTGGTGAATATGAAATGGGGAAGCAGTCGGTCGGACTTGTGATATAAAAGTATCAGTGGAAATCTGAAAACGTGAATCCACCAACCCCCGCACCTAGACATTTTCCGAAAAATGACTAGGTAACCAGAAATGTCATGTCATTTTCGGTGGTATGTGGAACGTCACATAATTCCTCACGGTTAGAGAGTTATGGCCATGAGAAGTTGGAGACCCCAAGTTTGGGTAATAGACCCAAATTTGTTTGATGGGTAACAGTATGAGTTATGATATATTTTCAGACAGTACTATTCTATATGGATAGTACATGTCATGCCATTTCTGGTGGTATGTATAACGTCACATAACTTCTCACGGTTTGAGAGTTATGGCCCTACGAAGTTGGAGGACCCTCATATGTCATCTAGAAGCCCCAAAAGGTCAAAGTAGTCAAAGTGGTTTAAGAGATTTTAAAAGGTAAATAATAAAGTGAAGTGATGAGTGTATTATAATTCAAATTGAATATAAAATAAATTATTTCAATAATAAATTTAATGGAGAAATTAGAAGTGGAACCAACCTTAAAATAAGGAAAGTGGGCCAAGTGACCTAGAAGATGTTTTTAAGGAAGCTACTTGGAGAGTATAAATAAGAGACAAGACTCTCTCATTTCAATCAGACTTGAGCATATTGAATATCTATATGTGTCTGAGGTAACCAAGGATATCTAAACCAGAATTCTGATTGAAGGTGAAGAAAAAAAGGTCGAAATGCAAGGAAGGATAAATTATTTTGATGGTGTTTTCTAAGGTATGTTATTTACAGGTCATCTCACCATTTTCGCTATAAATTTTTTTCTATAATGATTCAGACCGTGAAATTGCCATGCAAATGAGAAAATATATCTAAGTATCTATGGTAAAAAATTCAGCTTATGGGTCATTATATTTTGGGAGTTACACTCTGTGGAAAATAGGGTTTGTGGCCAGTCCTGAAACTAGTCAAAATCAGGTGTTTTGGGTAAAAACGTTATAACTTCTTCATAACAGATCCAAATTCAATGAGACCAAATGTCTTGGTTAGGATACAGTCTATAGTATGTTATGTAATAGTTTCAAATCAATTCATCAAATATTTTGTGCGGGGCATGCTCTACAAGGTCGGTCTCTAAAATAAGCCAAAATTCAGCAAAGAATGTGATCATATACACCAGGTTTATTACAGAGCTACAAATTAGATTTGGATGATGAAATTGATGAGGGATTTTGGTTGTGGTACATGTTGAGTACATGGTTGAGATAAGTAGTTGATGAGTTGGCGCACATACAAGAGGTGTATAGTTGATGATGTTGGTACATATTGATGAGTCATAGTTGATGAGTAGTTGACACATGATTGATACATACTTGGTACATGGTTGGATGCACTTGTTTATAGTGCAGGTTGATTACAGGTTGGTGTATGGTTGATGCACTTGTGTATGGTACATGTTGATTACAGGTTGAAGTACAGGTTGATGCATGGTTGATGCATGGTTCAGATTTATTGGTATAGGTTTACAACGGTATATCTCATAGTGATAGTGTGACAGCGGTTCCATCATTCGACTTCCACTTCAGGGTGGTAGGACGGGGCAAGGAAAGGTGGTTGTAGCCACCTTCCGGTTGTTGCCGGAGAACACTGGGGGTTGTAGCCTCCTTCTGGTTGTAGCCAGAGAATTGGGGAGTTGGAGCTTCCCTCAGGTTGTAGCCTGAGAAACTAGGGGGTTGGAGCCTCCTTCCAGTTGCAGCTGGAAAACAAAGGAAGTTGGTGCTTCCAGTGAATGTAATTCTTCAAGACATATAAAAAAAATCATTATGTGGTTTTCTCCCGATTTGGGTTTCCACATAAAACACTGGTGTATTGTGTATGTGTGTGATTGTTTATTTCTTACTGCTCATTATTGGATAATAATTCTACATTGATATAACATTTGAAGAAAAAGGGTTATAATTAAGCTATGTCTGATTCACCCCCCCCTCTCAGTAATCCAACAATTGGTATCAGAGCAGGTTCCTTCAGAAACCAGTTTAACCACTGAAAGGTAGATCATGAAGAGTACCAACTCGTATAAAAATGAAATACCACAGTTTGATGGACAGAAGTATGTTTTTTGGAGCATAAGGATGAAGACATATATACAGGCACAGGGATTTCAAGTTTAACAATCAATTGTAGATGGATACACAGCACCAACAGTTCTACCAACAAATGACAAAGCAATGAAACTCGGTGAGAATAATTCCAAAGCCATAAATGCACTTTTGAATGGTCTCAGTGATACGGTATTCACCAAAGTTGCACATTGTAAATCTGCTAAAGAGATTTGGGACAAGCTTCGAAATATTTATGAAGGAGATTCAAAAGTCAAAGCAACAAAGCTTCAAACTTACAGAGGTCAGTTCGAACAACTAAAAATGAAGGAAGATGAAGATATCCCAGCCTACTTCTTACGAGTCGATGAAACAGTAAATGCAATCATAGGATTGAGAGAAGAAATCGAAGAATCTGTAATTGTTCAAAAGATACTAAGATCTCTTCCTATGAGATTCAACCCTAAGATATCAGCACTAGAAGAAAGATCGGATCTAAACTTAATAAGCATGGACGAACTGCATGGAACCTTCACAACATATGAGATGAGAACTAAACAGGAAAATCCAGATGTAAAAGAAGTAGCCTTCAAAGCATCCAAAAGATCAAAGCAAAAGAAAATTGAACAAGAAGAATATAGCAGCAACATCAACGTCTCGGAAGATGATAAAGAAGTGGCCAACTTCGTCAAAAGACTGAACAAGGGAACCAACTGTAGGTACAGAGGTAAGCTTCATTTAATTTGTTTTAATTGTGATGGTATTGGTCATTTTGCTAACAAATGTCCTCATAAGAAAAGATAAATGATGAAGGTTACTCAAAAGACAAACAAACATATAAAGGTAAAATAACTACAAAGAAAGTTTTCAAGAAAAACTTTTGCACCGAAAAAGACATCTCATCATCAGATGAAGATGAAGTTAGTGACAGTGAAACATGGAGAGTTCTATTCATGGCAGTAGAAGACTCTGATAAAGAAGACTCCGAAGAAGAAATTGAAGAGGCAAAAGTTGACTTCCGAGAAGAATTAATGAGTGCCATAGAAGTTATTAGAAGATAAACGAAGAAAAACAAGAAACTACAAGCAAAACTAGATAAGAAAAAAAACACTCAAGAACTAGAACAAATGATCACAAAATTGAAAGTTCAAATAGAAGAAGATAAAAGAATTGAGAAAGCACTCAAAGAACAACTAGAAGGAAATGACAGGATCATTGGAAACCTGGAAGCAGAGATTGTCACACTAAGAAAGGATATTCAAAAGAAAAATATGCAGAATAGCTCAAAAGTTCTGGATGCCATTATCAGCAGTCAAAAATCTTATCTTGACAAGTCCGTAATTGGATACAATTAGACAGAAAAGGGATCAAGCTCCAAAACAACAAAGCAAGAAAAAAATCCAAAAAGTTATGCAGAAACAATCAAAGGGGATAAAAAGATATACAAGGAAAATTACAGGAACACTCCTCCGCTGATAAGATTCAGATTTTAGAATCAACAAAAGATAGACATGCCTCAAAAAGAAGAATGATTCATAAGAGCACCTCCTTTCATAAGATCTTCAACTACCAGGTATCAAACAATATTTTTTGGTTTATGTTATGCATGTAATAATTTTTGACATAAAGTTGTAAATTGCAGAGCTAATAACATGAACAATAACTACTTTGAGAGCCATACACAAAGGGGTTATTCAAGAGGACCTAGTGAAACACAGAGAAGAAGTTACAACAGGTTTGAATCTTTGAGCACTGAAGTGGAATGTTACAAATGTAACAATTTTGGAAACATGGCCAAAAATTGCAAAATGACAGTCCCTCTTAAAGAACCTCAACAGAGTCACAAACAAGAACCTCATAAAATGACATGGATAAGAAACAAAGATCAGTATAGCAATGAAGAATGCACAGTCGCTCCACAAGCTAAACAGAAGAAACGTGGTTGGTATGTTGATAGTGGATGTTCAAAACACATGACAGGTGATAGAGACAAGTTTCTTACATTACGAAAGGAAAGAGATGGATCAATCCCCTTTGGAAATTATGATTCATCCAAAATCATTGGAAAAGGCACAATATGAATTGGGAACAAGAATGAAAAGGCAGAAAATGTTCTACTAGTAGAAGATATGAAACATAATCTTTTAAGTGTGAGTCAAATGTGTGACCAAGGTCATAAAGTTACT
>ML832885.1:30742-45989 GCA_009831015.1 Picea engelmannii
GATCGATTTTTGGAAGGAGCAGCAGAAGCAAGGAGACAAAGCTCAACGGAGGATCTACACCAACCGTCGATAAAAAAAGGTTAGTTGGTTCTTCCCTTGTTTGCTTGTGAAAAAGGGTTTTAGGTTGGGGTAGAAGGTTAAAAGTAGTTTATGAAGGGTCATGATCTGCATGCAAGTTTAAAGCCCTAGCTTGTTAGTCCGTAGGGTAGAATATCCCACAACTCTCTCTCTCTCTCTCTCTTTAAAAAATTAAAAATTACTAATTAAACTATAATCATTACATAATGATTAATATAAATTATAATATAAAAAATCTACCAATTTTTTTTTATCTTTATGAATTATATTATTCATAAATATCAATATCTAATAATGAGGATGGATAGGATATCTCCATTTATAATATCTAATAATGAGGATGTATAGGATATCTCCATTTATAATAATGAGTGTAGAAATTTGTTATTAACATAAAAAATTCTAAACATTTTCTTTTAATAGTATATGTATAAAAAAAAGTGTATAATAAATTATATATAAATTAATAATTTAAAGTTTTTAAATATATTACTTAGAAAGTATTTAAAAACCTAATACATAAATCTAAAAATAGAAATGCTTACTGTAAATATACATTGATGGAAAAGGAGCGACTAAATGTGAAACCCACCAAAAACTTTAAAAACGGTATCCCTCTAAATGCATAAATTTGAAACCACGTTGGTTGGAGACGTTGAGACTGATTGTAGAAAGAGAAAAGGGGATGGATAAAGATTACATCATACATCAAGAGTTATTTAAGAATACATCATAACATTTGAGTAATCCAGCTACAAAAGATTTGAGTTATCTAGCTACTAAACCAAAGCATACTAAGGGAGAAAGTAAATTAATAAGAAAGCATAGTTAGACGTGGGAAAAGAGAAACTTGGAATGGGAGGGTGATGTGATAAGCAGGAAGAGGTGGAAGCGGCAAAAGATAACCCTGCGATGTCATCTGATGTGGAAGCTCAGAACAAAACCCAACCCACTCTGCTTATGGATGCCAAAAGGATTGTGCCTCCATGCATAACATTTTCTAGGGTTTAGGATAGAAAACCCTAGAAATGAAAGGTTAAGACGAAAAATAAATTAACAGAAATGAATGAGATTATTTCTAAGTCCCAGAAATGAAAGGTTAAGGCAGAATAATAATTGAATTTACCTGGAATTGAAGTCCCACAATTATTGAGAAAGATCATTAATCTCAGCCACATCCTCGATTTCGTTGAAGCTCGTTTGTCTCCATTCCAGTCCAACCAGCCGAAGTTCATTGCCTCTATTTCAGTCCATTCCATTAGACCTATTTAGTGTTTTTGTTAAAATGTCTCTTACATTGTTACATTGCCTCTATTTCAGTCCATTCTACCCTCTATTTAAGTCCATTTCAACCTCCTCTATTTAGACACAGACCATTAAAACACACTCAGACTTTGAATCAAACAACACACACAACAAACTCGCACCTCACAAGACCGAGAATGAAAGAGATGCACTAGAGCGTAGATAGAGAAGGAAAGAGTAGAAAAATGTTGAAATTTAGTGAGATTTGAGATTTATATATCCTTCCTTGCAACGGATAGACGATTTTATATATCCTTCCTTCCTTACAACGAATAGATGGATATCTTCTACACCGAATCGTTGCAGATGAGACAAATTTGTTGCCTCTTTTCAACAATTTGGGACTCTATCCACCTCTGTAACGGAAGGATAAACACAAAAAAAATAGATAAGTCAATAGCAAAAAAATAAGATGAGTCAGTAGATGGAACCGTTAGAAAATGCAGATTAGTCAACTAATAAATACAAAATGCGACTCTTATGCTTTTATTCAACCATGATTCATGATTTTCTTTCGGTTTTGATTCATGCATTTTTCCAAGGATTTTGTTGTGATTCACGCAGGAACGGATTCCTCCTGCTATGAGCCAGCTCAAAACGCTCTGACATCTCTGCTGATGAGGATTCTTTATCATTGGCTGATTTCAATACTTGCAATGTGGGTTTCTCTAGACATTTTAAATTTTTTTAGGTTATTCATGGTTGTCGAATTCTATAAAGAGAACACAAGAATTATGGTACTTGGTTGGAGGTTTTAGTTTTATCAGGTAAAGAATAATCCATATCATCTATTGGTTGGAGGTTTTAGCTTTATGGGGTAAAGAATAATCCATATATCTAATCTAGACATTTTAGGCTAAAAAATTTAGGTTATTCATGGTTTTTGAATTCTATAAAGAGAGCACAAGAATTATGGTACTTGGTTGGAGGTTTTAGTTTTATGGGGTAAAGAATAATTCATATGTATGGGTTTAATTTTATGGTCAGAGGTTGTGGGATACTTTCCTTAAAATACTTGAGAAAGTACATAGTTATAACTTTGACTAGTGGAGATGGACTAGAGGTGAAGGGTGCATAATGATAAATATATTTTGGTCAATCTGACTACATAGTAGAAGCATCTAGGAGATTTAATATTATTTACAAGTGAAATAGTGTTACTCTCAATCTCTCTTCTAGATTCTAGTCTTCCAGATTTTTCTATGAAAACCAAAGAAGGAAAGGTTCCTAAGAACGGTGTCTTGTTACACTATTGATAATTGCACTCAATGTTTCCATAACAAGTAAGCTCAAGTAACCTCTTTATATTTATATGAACTATGTAGGTTAGTATGTTATTGATTTTTATTTATGTATTTTTCCCAAAGAGGCTCTAAGTCAATGAATGGTGAGTACTTCATATCATCATCTTTTGGATGCAATTTTGATATGCTCCAATATGATAAATTTGTAGTACTTTAGGAAATTTTTGTATAAGAGCCCCTATTTTGTGGTTCCCCATCCCTCTAAAAGATTTTCATATTTGATGATAGAATTAGCTGTGATTGTTTTGAATATATTTGAACAAAACCCATTTCCTAAATTTCGTAGTCTTCAACATTCTACTAGGTGAAGGATTTTCTCTTCAAGCATTAATGGTAGATGGGTTTTTTTGTTTGTGTTGTTGCAAAAATTGACCAATGCATCTCACATAAGAAAAATAATGCAGACAAGTTTTTTTTGTTGTATTTTATGTAAAACAATAGTGCATTTATGGGAGGAATATTTATTGATGTTTATGTGGAGGTTCCTACAAGTTGAATTTCCAAATTATGAATCTTCTCTTAGTGCATCCTACCAATTATTAGGATGCACCTATTAAGGGAATCAAAAGAATACAAAAGTTGAGCGGGCAGAATATTTCTGAGTCCAATAAGATGCCTACATATATAATAGAATGGATTAGGATGGGCACAATTGTTTCCACCAATGTATTGATATGAAGACAAGGAGAGTGTTTATCTTTGTGTGTCATGAAAGGATTCAAGGATATGATTTAGATAGGAAAATAGGCTCGACCAAATATATTTGACTTAACTATTGTGAAGCCTTCAGGCCTATATGCAGTAGAGGTTGAGGAAAGAGCTATGTTTGATTTGGATGGAGATGTGGAAAGTGAAAGGGTTGTAAAAGGTGCATTTGGTCAATTGGTAAAGGTTGTGAAGCCATCATACAAGGAATCATTGAAGCCTCTTCTAGAAAACAAGTAGATGGAGCCTAGCTATGGTTCTTATTCATTTTTGCATCTACCCAACCCAAGAATTGGTTGTATAGCCCCTAGAAAAGGAGCTAGGGTTTAATTAGGTGGCATCATCATTGACAATTACAACAATGGTGCCAATTGTTCCACAAGGATTTACTGCTCCTAAGTATGCATATCTAACTTTAGTTATCCAAAACTATTTATCGAATTTTCTATTTAAAATTTGACGAAGAATTTGAAAAAGTAAATATTTTGTTTGTGCAATTTGATGGAGGACTTACACTAGAGAACGTGTTTTCAAGTAATAATGAAATATTGTCAGGTCTTGTACAAGTGGTTGGTTATGATAATACTACATTTGGTACCTCAAAAAAAATAGTTTAATTGTGTAACATACCCAACCCCCAACTGGGACTACATAGTGTTTTAACCCAAAGTCCATGTGTGTCCTCTATTTGCATATCCAAGAATGAATCCTTGTAAGGTAAATTTAAACTATATACTCCTTTATAATTGGAGATATGAAACTCAAAATATGGTATAAATAAGCTTTAGACATGGAGGGGAATATCTAAATTGTAAATTCACATCTCAAGAATTGAGATACTTACAATGTGGTTTTTTCTAATCTAGAAATTTCAATTATTTTTAGGCTATAAATGGTTGTCGAATTCTATAAAGAGAACACAAGAATTATGGTGGACACATTCAAATCACTTGGATTTGAGGTTTTAGTTTTATGGGGCAAATAATAAGCAATATGTATGGGTTCAATAAAGGTCAATATTAACAAGGCCTTGCAATAAAATAGAATAAATCGAATGTAAGAAGACCTAATAGAAGATTATGCTTCTAGAAGGATCTTCCTCTAGATGCTTATTTTGATAGACATATTTAGTATAAATAGGAGTCGAGGGTATGAGAACCCTAGCTTGGATATTATTGTAATAGAGCTATGCTTGGCTGGAGGTTTCCCCCTCGAAAAGGCCCGTGAACATTAATCTCAGAATCAAAGTGCTATTTCTATTGTTATTCTTATATCATTCCAGTGTTATTGTGGTGATTGTTCTAGTTATATTGTTGTTATTCTGCCATTTCTAGCATTTTATTTATGTTTTGCATACTTTTTATATCGGGTGTATTACAAGTGGTATTGTTGAAATAATGTAACTGCAAAGAGTATTCTTATTATTATTGATATATTATTAATAGGATCAATCCCCATTGTGGATTGATCATGTTGGTTATTGTAATAGGACCAAATCCCCTTTTGCGGATTGGTCAAAAGATAATTGTAATAGGCAGAATAAGAAGTCGGACCCAACAGTTATTAAAGAGACCCAGAAATATAATAAAGGTGGGTTTACCCACCCAGTTTGAGAAGTCGGCCCTGTCAGTGAAGAGACACTTCACACGTTCTAGACTTGTATGAATAAAGGAGGCTAGCGCCTCACTTAGATATAACACACTTGCTCAGTTTGAGAGACAAGTTATGATCTGTTACCGGTAAAGGAGAGAGAGAGTCACACATATCTATGAGAGGAATTTATGTATTAGCATAAGAGATCTCTTGGCATTGTATTGGCTATCTATATTAAGGAATTTTTGATGGGTTTTCTTCCCCTAAAGGGTTTCCCAGGATAAATGTTGTGTCTCTTGTGATTGTGTATTTCTCAGTGATCTTGGATTATGCTATTATTATCTAATGAAATGCAAACATCTATAAAAATGGCTTAAACATTAACATGGTATCAATGGCAAGCTGAAGGAAGCATCTTTCACAAGTGAAAAATGTCACTGTTGTCGTACATGAAAATTAGGGATTTTTTATGGAGAATCTTTTTAGCCCCAAAACCATCTAGAAAAGTGTGCCCTCCCCCAAGGATTATTTTGGCACCTTCAGTGCACCTTTTCAGTGGCTAGATCTCTCAAAAAGTGAAACCTTAGTTTTCAAAAAGTACCAAAAAACCAGAAAACCAAAGTACCAGAAGTACCAGAAGTACCAGAAGTACCAGAAAACTAGAAGCACCAGTCCAGAAATCCGTAGTTCAAGTTTGAGGGTGTAAAAGTTGGATTTTCAAAAATCCGACTGCACCAACTAACTCACCTCAGCTCAACACATCTATCCCCTGGATCAGAATTTCAAAATTTGAAGTTTGAAAAATTAGGGTTTCCTCATAAAACCCTAAGTTGCAGTTGCAGTTGTAGTCTCAGAACCAGTTGCAGTTACAGTACCAGTTGCAGTAGTAGTTGTACTACCAGTGGCAATCACCCTTGAAGTTTTTAAAGAGTTGGTAATGATTACCGCTACTGCCAGATGGTGCCACCACCTGCAAATTATATCAGAGGTATGTACTCACATATGTTTAAATGGTTAAACTTTAAAGAGTATTTGCGGGAGAAGGGATCTCTTTCCATAGATCCAGAAGGATCTCAAGATCCAACACTTTCATAGGAATGATACAACCTAGGTGTGATTACTTTGATATGCATCTATTTGTCATGACATTATCTTGATCAGTGTTGCATGTTGAAGCTATGATCAAATTATTAGAAGGATCAAAATTTGATCATAGAGATTATCCTCTAAACTAACCTTCTGTCAAGATAGCATATTGTCTTAGTATAGTAGACAGGTTGAAGAAATCACTCATCATCTTGAGTGAAGGAGACTTGGAAGAAAAGAAAGCACTCATTCCTGAAGACAAGGCTCCAGGTTTGATTAAATCAAGTTGATAAGATTCAAAGGTACACATGACAAGTTGATGACTATAGTTGAGATAACAGTCTTTGTAAAGTATTATACTTGATAGCATGTGAGCATATAGAGGTAAATACTTTGCCTGATACAACTAACACCTCCTCTAGGAGAAACCTCGTGTGTTAGTTCCAGGTTGCCATTGAAGAATGCTTGGTCACAACACTATGAGAGTGTTGACCTCATTTTGTATTATATTCCTTACCTTTAATCTTTGCTTCAGATAATTTATAAGTGATAGCTCTAAAGGAGCTATTGTGATGATTGTTCATGCTATTGATTTATATTATTAGAGGGATATTATTCTTGCTTGTTGTTTTGTTGACCTTGCTCTAGGTCACA
This sequence comes from Picea engelmannii, assembly GCA_009831015.1. Taxonomy (NCBI): domain Eukaryota; kingdom Viridiplantae; phylum Streptophyta; class Pinopsida; order Pinales; family Pinaceae; genus Picea; species Picea engelmannii. Next base: position 37,468 of record ML832885.1, read on the forward strand.
TGTAATAACCCTGAGGAAGCTATAGTGAAGGTTGACGAAGGCAACGTGCTAAAATAAGAGACCATAAATGAAGCAATCGTCATTGGAAGAGAAGAAGGTAACTTGCATGAGCTAAAGGGTCACTCAGAAGATGCCATGACCCACGCCATTGAAGAATCTTGGCATACAAGATTAGCTCGCATCAACTACAAGGCACTACCATACATATGCAAAGTGGTCACAGGTTTACCAAAACTCAAAGGTGATCATGAAGGCATATGCAATGGATGTGCACAAGGGAAGAACATCAAGAACCCGTTTCCAAAGAGGGATAGCAAGGAAAAAGGAGTCCTATAACTCATTAATTCAGATGTATGTGGCCCAATGCCATCATCCTCCATTAGTGGGTATGTATACTATGTATCATTCATCGATGATTGTTCTCGTAAAGACCTGGATATATTTATTAAAAAATAAAGATGAAGTGTTTAGTAAGTTAAAGGAATTCAAATCCTTGATAGAGAACCTTTCTGAAAAGAAGATTAAGATACTCAAGTCAGATAACGAATGAGAATAAACCTCAAAAGAGTTTGTGAACTTCTACAAAGATGTTGGGATCAAAAGGGAACTCACTACTCCCTATAATCCTCAACAAAATGGTGTAGCTGAACGGAAGTACATAACCATATTGGAAGTTGTGAAGACTATGATCCATGATCAAGATCTTCCTATGTGCTTATGGGAAGAAGCATCAATGGCAGTTGTTTATGTGTAGAACCGATTTCCCCATAGTGCACTTGGGCTCAAGAAACTAGAAGAGATGTTCACCAGAAAGAAGCTAGAGGTAAGCCATCTCAAAATATTTGGTTGTCCAGTGTTTATTCATATACCTAAAGAAAATAGAAACAAGCTGGACCCTTCAGGAAAGAAGGGAATATTTGTGGGATACTGTGAGGTCTCCAAGGCCTTCAGAATCTATATACCAGGTCAACATCACATTGAGATCATCAGTGATGTGACCTTTGATGAAGATGCAACACTCAAGAAATCTAAAATATGTCAGCTTGAAGAGGTATATGAAGAGGAACCTGTAATCCCCAATACTGCAATGAGGGAGGTTCAAAGAGTTGTAGAACTAGTGAGGGAAGTCGTAACTTCCCCTGATGAGGAACTTCTAGAAGACCATGATATAGTAGAAGTGCAAGAACCTCCTCAGATGACGATCCTTCATAAAAGAAAGCCAGCTTGGGCTAGAGAGCTTATTCAAGATGGAGAGAAATATGGTGTTCTCGAAGGAACTACGAGACAGGTGAAAAGACCAAATCCATTCTCTAGTTATACGGCTTTGATGTGTGATCTCCTAGAAGAGGAGCCTACCTTCTTTGAAGAAGCCATTCAGAGAAAAGGATGGGTAGATTCCATGACAGAGGAATACCAATCCATAATGAAGAACGAAGTATGGGAAATAGTTCTCAGACCAAAGAATAAATATGTGGTATCCTCCGGATGGCTCTTCAAAATAAAACATGTTGCTGATGGAAGTATTGAGAAGTATAAAGAAAGATTTGTTACTCATGGATTTTCCCAGAAGGAAGGCATTGACTATGAAGAGACATTCACTCCTGTGTCCATATACACTTTGATTAGAACCATAATAGCTCTTGCAGCTAAGATGAAGTGGAAGCTGCACCAGATGGACGTAAAGACAACTTTCCTAAACTGTGTCATGAAAGAGGAAGTGTATATAGAGCAACCTCAAGGATTCGAGGTTGAAGACGGGAAGTCTCATGTCTGCAGATTGAAGAAAGCCTTATACGGATTGAAGCAAGCTCCTAGAGCTTGGTATGGACATATAGACAGTTTCTTGACAAGATTAGGCTTTAACAAGAGTAAAGTAGACTCAAATCTCTACTTCAAAATTATGAATAATGAGCCACTAATCTTACTGCTATATGTGGATGACTTATTCTTAACTAAAGAAGAAAAGCTCATCGTTGAATATAAAAAGAGACTTGCCTTAGAATTTGAAATGAAAGAGCTTGGCCTAATGCAGTATTTCTTAGGTCTTGAGGTATGGCAGAGTCCTGAGAGGATCTTCCTTAACCAAGGGAAGTACACGGTCGAAATCTTAAAGAGATTTGACATGATGAAATGCAAACCCACATGGAAGTGAAGTTGAAGTTGTTGGTTGATACTTCGTCATATTTGATTGATGCAACACTATACAGATAGATTATTGGATCGTTGATGTACCTGATGAACACCAGACCAGACATTTGTTTTTCCATGAACACCTTGAGTCAATTTCTGGTAGAACCCAGACATGTTCACCTAGTGGCTGCAAAACATGCGATGAGGTACCTTAAAGGTACAATAGATTATGGTCTCATCTATGGTGGAGATCATGATTTCACATTGAGTGGATATACTGATGCAGATTGGGTAGGAAGTGTTTCTGACAGGAAAAACACTTTAGGATGTTGTTTTAGTTTGGGATTAGCTATGATCTCGTGGTAGAGTAGGAATCAATCTAGCATTTCTCTCAACACAACAGAAGCATAATATATTGTCGCATGTTCTGCTAGCTGCAAAGCTATATGGCTTCGAAAGTTGTTGAACGACCTATTTGACTTAGAGATGAGAGAAACTATGATTCAATGTGACAACCAGAGCTGTATAAAAATGACAGAGAATTCTATATTCCATGACAGGTCGAAGCACATAGAAATTCATTTTCATTACATTCGTGACACGGTACAAAGAGGAGCCTTAATGCTCCAGTACATTAGCATGGATGAACAGGTTGCTGACGTGTTGACCAAGCCCCTATCTTGTGTGAAGTTTGAGTACTTCTCATATAAGCTTGGCATAGTTCGAAAGGACCTTCCTCAAAAGGGGGAGTAGTTGTTTTGATGAGATGTTCCTTGCTTATGACCTAGTTATCAGATGTAAAGCAAGATGAGATATTTCTTGCTTCTGACCTAGTTGTCAGATGTAAAGCAAGATGAGATGTTCCTTGCTTCTAACCTAGTTTTCAGACGTAAAGAAAGATGAGATGTTCCTTGCTTCTCACCTAGTTGTCAAACGTAAAGCAAGATGAGATGTTCCTTGCTTCTGACCTAGTTGTCAGATGTAAAGTAAGATGAGATGTTCCTTGCCTCTAACCTAGTTGTCAGACGTAAAGAAAGATGGTGTGTGACTAGTACTATGCTTCCAGCTGTATAGTTGCGACATAAAGAAACTCTAGTTCCCTGCTTCTGACCTGATGGTTGTGACGTAAAGCAGGATGTGTACCTTGCTTCCAACCTGATGGTTGTGACATAAAGCAAGATGATATGATGAGACTAGCACTGAGCTTCCAGCTGGATAGTTGTGATGTAAATCCAGTCTAGTATCCTGCTTCTGACCTGATGGTTGTGACGTAAAGCAGGATGAGTATCTTGCTTCTAGCTTGAGTGTTGTGACGTAAAGCAAGACGATGAGATGAGGCTAGTATTATGCTTCCAGCTTGATAGTTGTGACATAAAGAAAGTCTAGTATCTTGCTTCCCGCTTGAGTGTTGGGACGTAAAGCAAGACATTGAGATGAGACAAGTGTTGAGCTTCCAGCTTGACAACTGTGATGTAAAGCCAGCCTTGTATTATGATGAGCCAGCCTTGTGTTGTGATGATGATGTTGTATCAGTTTTTATACTAATACATATTGATGCAGATGATGATGGCATTCCTTGAGAATGACGATGTTTCCAATGAAGAAAAATTTCAATGATATATAGATAAGCCAGCCAGTGTTCCAAGATGATATTGATGATGTTGTCCTCCCACTTGATGTTGTTGATTATGTTGTCCTCTCTCTCTCTCTCTCGCATGATGTTGCTAAAGAATACCCTTCTTGTTAAGGGGGAGTGTTGAAATAATGTAACTGCAAAGAGATATCTTATTATTATTGATATATTATTCATCGGATCAATCCCCACGAGTGTTAAAAAAAAAAAAAAATGGAAATTTTTTCACCATTATTTGAGACCTATTCCATTGGATTCATCTCTTCTCCCTTATCACATTCATACATATCATTTTCCAAGTCCAATAATATTTTTATGTGGAGGTTCCTACGAGCCGAATTTCCAAATTATGAAACTTCTCTTCGTGCATCCTACCAATTATGAGGATGCACCTATTAAGGGAATCAAAAGAATAAAAAAGGTCAACGGGTAGAATATTTCCGAGTCCAATAGGATACCTACATATATAATAGAATTTATTAGGATGGGAACAATTGTTGCCAACAATGTATTAATATGGAGAGAAGGAGAGAGTTTATCTCGGTGTGTGATGAAAGGATTCAAGATTCTGATTTAGATAGGAAAATAGGCTTGACCAAATATATTTGACTTAGCTATTGTGAAGTCTTCACCCCTATATGCAGAAGTAATAAAGGCTGAGGAAAGAGCTCTGTTTGATTTTGATGGATATGTGGAAAGTGAAGGGGTTATAAAAGGTGCATTTGGTGAATTGGTAAAGGTTGTGAAGCCATCATACAAGGAACCACTGAAGCCTCTACTAGATAACTAGCAGATGGAGCCTAGATATGGTGTTTATTCATTTTTTCATCTACCTGACCCATGTATTGGTTGTATAGAACCTAGAAAAGGAGATAGGGTTTAATTAGGTGTCATCATCATTGACAATTACACCAATGGTGCAAATTTTTCCACGAATATGTACTGCTCCTAAGTATGCATATATAACTTTAGTTATCCAAAACTATTTATCAGGGTTTCTATATAAAATTTGACAAAGAATTGGAAAAAGTCAATATTTTGTTTATGCAATTTGATGGAGGACTTACACTAGAGAATGTGTCTTCATGTAATAAGGAAATATTGTCTGGTCTTGTAGGAGTGGTTGGTTATGATAATACTACATTTGGTACCTCCAAAAAAATAGTTTAATTGTGTAACATATCTAGCCCCCAACTGGGACATGTCAATGCTAAAACAACCCCACAAAATTTTTGATACTAAATAAAAATGAAGAATTAATCACACATCATGACCACTGAACTCATGTAGTTGTATATACTGCTTAAAAATGTAAATAAAATTCCTCAATTATGCATGGAGGCAATTAAATAACATACAACAATATTCGACCATATAAACAGGGATTTAAATTCATCATTTTTCTCTCAGTAAACATTTATAACAAATATAACTCAGAGTAAAATGCACAACAAAGATATATCAACTTTTAACACATCAACACATCAGATGAGATCACTAATGTTATACAAGTATGCAACCTACTCCAAAGGATGGATGTTCCTCCCAACTGTAGCCTTTTTTTCCAATTCTCAACAGTAAGACACCCATGAGCTGAGGATATTAATCCACAAGAGACGATGGTCCCTAAGACTGAATATTGTTCCCCTCTCAGTAGTTAAACTCACAGCTAATTCTAGTCCACCAACTCACTTCCCCTCGACCTGTAAAACCCAAGGGATGGAATCCCCCTTCACTTCTCATAGTCCCTCAGACCTTTATAGTCCCCTCCAGGGATTCCAACACAGGTTGGACATGAATTTTACTTTCTAGGACATCAAGAATTCTATATTTGTAAACACAAATTCTCCCAGCAGCAAAATGCATGCTTCCTCAATGAATTCCGAACAACACATCACTCCCAAGCACGCATCCTCTTTATTCATGAGATTATATCTCCAAACATCATCCAAAAATGTACACAACAACTAAATTCAAGATTCATTACTTATAACTCCATTGTTGGCTAGAAAAATCCACATAAAAACAACTCTACATACAAAAACGTGAATGCATAATTCTCATCCCCTACATATATGAATTTTTCTCCCTCTCTCTTGCTTGTTTGACTTGCACTCTTCCCCAAGTTGATTTTAATTATCCCCCATGCTATCAATATCTATGGGAAGTGACTCTCACACCAACCCTCTTAAATGAATTCAATGATTGGGCTCTATAACACTCAACTACCAATGGAAGGTTCATGGTAAGGATAATTTAGAGAAAAATAAGAAATGGGTTTCGGTTTAATAGATATGGGTAACTCTCCCCCCTTTGACCCCTACCCTCTCATGTGGATTCTTATCCCCAAATATTCATCTGTATCCATCTGCAGTTGGAAACACATTTTATTAATTGTATTCAATTTACATCATTTACACATTACCTCGATTTGGATCTAGGCCATATGTTATATTTACAATATACATCACTTGGCTCTCGAATATACATGACATATACAATATATGTATCTCTAGTTCAAGGTTTGAAAATGGGGATGTTACATTCGCCTCCCTCTACAAATTTCATTTTCCTCAGTGCACATAAACATACAGTTTACACATTCACATATATAAAAACATTACATCAAAATATTTGAAAATTCCACAACTTAATGACTCACGCAACAATTCCAACTAGAAACTCCCCTTTCCCCTCAACCCACATATTATTTGGACAACAAATTTTAGAGTTTTGGCTCCAAGAACTTCATTTTCCAAAATGGAGTCTTCATTCACTTATGTGCAAATATATATTCAATTTTCTTCAAAATTTTCAAAACTTTGCAGGTATGCTTCATGCATGGCTTCTTTGTGTTACCATGTAGCATATTCAGGACTGTAACAAGTCCATTGAACTTTTACCAAGAATATGTATTTTTTCCTGAGAACTTTGATTTTCCGGTCTAGGATGTGCACTGGTTCCACCTGGAAATCCCCTTCGTGTTCCACCTATATCACATTCCAATCAATCACATGATTAGGATGAGGTACATACTTTTTTTATAAATAAACATGGAACACGTTATGAATTCTCATGGATGCAGGTAATGCTAGGATGTATGCAATTGGTCCTATCTTTTCTAAGACCTAAAAAGGCCCACAATATCTCGCGGCAAACTTTGGGCAACTTCCCAATTTCAACGAGCTTCTCTTGGATTTAACTTTTAAAAACACATTCTCTCCCACTTTGAAATATCTATTTTCTCTCTTTATATCAACATATCGCTTTTGTCGATCTTGTGAAACTTCTAAATTATGCCTGATTTTTACCATCTGTTTTTCCATTTCCTTTAACAACTCTGGCCCAATAACAGCTATGTCTACTGGGTCATCCCAAATTACTGGTGTGTTGCATTTTCTTCCATACAAGGCTAAAAATGGGATCATCTCCAATGATTTGCGATACCCATTGTTGTATGCAAACTCAACTAAATGGATATAGTCATCCCACTTAGATGTCATTTCCATTACATACATTCTCAACACATCTTCAATTATTTGTTTAATTCTTTCTGTTTTCTCATCTAACTTTAGGTGATATGTTGTACTGAAATTTAAATTTGTCCCAAATCCCTTAAACAACCCCCTCCAAAAATTGGAAGTAAACTTGGGATATCGATCCGACACTATTTCCTTAGGCACACCATGTAGCCTAAAAATTTCTCTCGTGTAAATTTCTGCAATATTGGTTGCCTTATGAGTTACTTTTACCAGAACTAAATGTGCGTCCTTTGTAAGCTTGTCCACCACTACCATGATGGAAACATTTTGTCTTATTTTCCTAGGAAATTTGGTAATGAAATCGATAGTAACAACTTCCCATTTCCATTCAGGAATGGGAAATGGATGCAACAATCCTACTAGATGTTTGTGCTCAGCCTTTACCTTCTGACAGTCCATGCATCTAGCCAAATAATCAGTGACATCTTTCTTCATACCAGGCCAAAAATATTTTCCTCTTACAGCTGTAATGGTTTTATGATATCCTGGATGTCTAGCGTATGGTACATTATGCATCTCGTTTAGAACTAAATTTCTTAATTCCTGAGAATTGGGAACAAAAAATTTGTTTCAAAATAAGAGGATTCCATCCTCTTTCAGCCTGTAATCCTTATATTTTTTTTATATATTATTTTGTTGTAAGCTTTCTTTGACTTGCACATAATATTGGTCTGTTGTTACAACCTCTAGAATTCTATCTTTTAAATAAGTAGTGTACATACTAATGGTTGTAATATTCATTTTATGCACCATTTTGTTGAGTGCAACAACCACCTTGTTCTCTTTTCCCTTTATGTGTTTGATATCAAAGTTATATTCGCTAAAAAATTCTATCCATCCAGTTTGTCTAGCATTTAGTGTTGGTTGTTAAAAAAAATATTTCAGACCACTATGGTCTTTCCTTAAATTAATTTTTATGCCCATGAGGTAATGCCTCCACATCCTTAAGGCATGTACTATGGTTGCTAACTCTAAGTCATGTGTGGCATAATTTATTTCATTTTCCTTCAATTTTCTGGACTCTAACAAATTACATGTCACCCTTTTGTTGAGTGCATCAAACACCTTGTTCTCTTTTCCCTTTATGTGTTTGATATCGAAGTTATTTTCGCTAAGAAATTCTAGACATCTAGTATGTCTAGAATTTAATGTTGGTTGTTCAAACAAATATTTCAGACCACTATGGTCTATCCTTAATTCAAATTTTATGTCCATGA
>ML832886.1:29839-63349 GCA_009831015.1 Picea engelmannii
TCTTTTGTAAATCATTTATGTCCCTACGCATTTCTTCACCTTCATCAAGAGTCCAAGTAGGATTTTCTAGAGGCTTAGTTGGTGTAGAAGTTCCCTTTTTGGGTGGCATGTTGGCCAAGTATCACTTTTGAACCTTGATTTTGGGGTGGTTCTGCTAGACAATATTTATTCTATTGTATCTCCCAAGTTTCGGCCCTTCTGGGTATGAAACTTTCTTTTATTTAGTTCGCTGATATTTCTTCTTTGCAATGCCATAGGTCAGATCAAAATTGGATGTTCCAAGTGGAATTTATGGTAACTTCCCCACAACTTGTCGATTTTTGGACTTTCCAGGAGATCTCACTTGTATAGCATGCCCCGCCCAGAATAATTGATATGAAATTCTGAAATTCACACCAGAAATACTAAAAACATTCCACGATCCAATGAAACTAGTCCCACTCAATTTGGATACTCTAGGAAGAAGTTATGATTATTTTACCTGGAACACCTTCTTGAGACTAGTCAATAGGACTAGTGAGATACCCTATGTTACACAAGGTGTATCTACAAATTTAAGATGATCCAGAAGCCAAAATTTTTACCACATATACCTTTCTAATTTTTTTTAAATATCATCCATAGTTTAGGGTCTAAAACATTACAGAAACGGTTTTATAGTGAAAATTCCGCAATGACTCAGTTTAGGATGATTCCAGAACCTTATCTTGTACAGGCTGTATCTCCAAAAGTATAATGCCTCAGGAGCTAAATTTTTAAACCAAAGTACCTTTATCCGTCTGATAAATATCATCCAATTCATTCCTTATGAAACATTGTAGAAAAAAAGTTATAGAGAAAATTCTAAGGTGTCTCAGATGTAGCAGCGAAACCCCAAGACCTTGAGCTCTGATACCATATGTTAAGAACCAAACATCAATATAGCATAGAAAAACCTCTGAAAAAGTACTCAATGCCTTGAAAAAGAGATAATTTTAGATAATAAGCGTCTTTTAGGGGGCAACCTCATTTTTCCCCACTTAAATGTTCAAGTACAAGATGATTCAAAATGAAAATGTCTCCTTGGTAGATATAGGAGACTAGGAGGTATAATTACAACCAATGGCCTAAAGACAACATAAATAAAATAACATTACTAATATAATATTCCCCAATTAAGGGGTACTGAGTCAATATTAGGGCTTAACACTAGCCCATTGGGCAGCGGTGCATTGAGCATCAGATCGATGCGGTGCTTGACCTGGCAGTGCAGAGGTACCTTGGTAGGTGAGGAGAAGATATCTGAGTATTCTTCCATGACCTTATCTACTTACTTATGTTGTATGGAGAGGTCAGACGCAGAGACCCTAGATATGGCTGTGATATTTCTCTTATTCTAAGAGTGAATCACGAAGAAGACAAACTTCCCCATCTAAAATGACCTTCCTGCATTGCTTAGCAGAGATCAAGGAAATAGCACTAGCTGGGGCTGCTTTGGGTATCCTGTACAATTTTCTGTTCAAAGTAATAATAACACTACAATTCCTAGACCCATATACAACATGACATTTCCATAAATAAGGTTGGCCCAAAATAACATCAAAAACTTAGAGAGGGGCAACATCACACAATACCTCATCTTTGAAGGGCTTGATGTCGTACGATAGTCGACACTATTGGCTGACGCAGAGATCGCTTCCTTGGTGGAGCCATCCAATGGTGTAGGGTTGTGGGTGTGGCATTATCGACAGGGCCAACCGCTTGATGACCTTTGCTGAGATGAGGTTCTTCTATCTACTGCTATCAACAATGAAGTGCAGTGGGGTACCTTTTACTCACATATGTGAATGGACGAGGCATTCTCCTTCTCCTAGCTCGTCCGGTTCACCAAGCTAGAGCTTGGTGGTAGCAACGGTGGCACTGGGTTTTGCATCAATGATCTGTCTTCCCCTTTCTGGTCCTATCTTAGAGTCTAAACCCGCATCTGATTAAGAGGCTTTCACTTTGGCCACTAGTGACTGATTTGAGCAGAAGTCATCAATGTTATGAAAAGGGCTCTTATGGAAGTTGCACCACTTCCCGGTATCTTTATTTGTCTTTTTGGTGTCCTTCTTTGATTGTGGCTTGGACTGGTTGTCCTGATACTTCCCATATTTTATCTGTCCTTTGTTCTATGGGTTGGGGCCTCCCTTTCCTAGATTTTGTTGTGAGGGGTTCCCAGGCCCAAATTGTCGCATCTTTTGTTTGAGCTTCTGCTCGATTTTGACAGCATATCGGTAGGCCGCACCCAAGGAAGAGAATTCTAGAAATTCCATTTTGGTCTAGATGTATCTATGCAGAGTACCATAATACTTGAGCACCAGATGTCTCTCTGAATCTTTGATACCCATCTTGGTGCACAAGGTATGAAAGATATTTGTGAAATATGTCACTGCTTGGTCTCTTTCTTTCCACAGTATGGTCCATTTGGTATACAATTCATCATAACTTCCGACATGGTAGTATTGTTCCTTAATATCATCCTTGACAGATTCCCAGGTGGTCGTGACTGTAAATAATGAGGGTTCCTCTGTTTCCTTTTGCTCACATAAAGTTTCCCACCAATCTTTGACATGGGGAACGACTTTGAGGAGCGCAAAAGTAATCTTTTCTCTATTCGAAAAGTTATGGATAGAAAAATACCCTTCTAATAGATTCAACCACTTGTTTACAACATCTGTGTCTATCTGAACTTCAAATATAGGAATAGATAAGTCTATTTCTACCTTGAAGGGGGTGACACCTCTGCTCGAAGAAGATACATCACATGTTGGTAGCTGCCGAAGGATTTGCGTGAAACTATCCATCATCTCGTTCCTTTGTTGCATTAGGGCTTCCTCAATTAATAGTTTGAAAGGATCTCCTATCCCATCATATTTCTTTTCTCCTTCCATGAGAGGTCACTTGGGCATGCGAGATATTTTTTCCTAGAGAGAAACAAGCTCGAGACCCAACTGTTTGTACTACAACCTCGTTGGGGACATGCATTAAGACAACAAGGAGCAGACTGATTTGATACCACTGATCCAGATTTTATGAGTAGAATGAAATGAATATAGATTATTAATAGGTTCTCAACACAAAATAATAGAGATATAGGAAAACTGGTTTTCTATTCAATAATAAAATAAGCTAAAACTGTAAAATGCAGCGGAAACAAGCTTGCTGGAATGGTGGTTGCTTATCTCTGAGAAGATATGTGATGGTTGGGCTCATTCGCAAGAAGATGATTACAATGAGGCTATGAAGTCCTTTTTACAATAAACAGGAATTCCAAAAACCATAGACATCCAAAAACCTAACCCTAGGAGATGAAGCGCCAAAAGTCATGTGGGCCCTGTCTGGGTAAGTTAGTACATCAACTTCCCAGGGTCGTAACCTTTGCATACGATCTCCATTTTAGGTGTATGATAGCCCGTTGGAAAGGTATCATCAAGGAGATTCATTTGGGTGCTCAAGTATTCATTTGGCTATTGTTGAGAAGATCGATACCGAAAAACCTTCATTTAGGCCCTCAAAATGGCCCCGGAAGTTAAAACTGCTAAAAATAGTAAATTGTCAAAATTGCCAGAAAACTGTTTTGAGCTAGTTGGAAAAGGTGGGTAGCCACTGATATCCACCTATATAAATCCTCCCTCCTCAAGAATAAATGGTCTCCATTGCATTGAGTTCCCCCATTAGATGAGGAATGTTTTGCTGAATCTGGCCCTGGGTAAGCCACTTGCCTTGGTGCAGGAGCTGCCCTGCTTTGACAACTCGATAAAGTTGGATCCTTTATTGTTGAGTTCCCTTGATCTATGTGTCCAAAATATGATTATTGGATTCTTATTGTATGCAGTCGAGGTTGATATCTGAATGTTTCATTTGTTCTACTACGTCTGAGGTGTCCAATAATGGTGGGAAATAAGGAAGAAGGAGATCCACGTTGAACATTGGGTGCAGGCCAAGGAAAGGAAGAATATTGAGCTCAAAATAATTATCCCCCAGGGCCTTGGTGATGGTGTACAACCAATAATGGAGTGGGTGAAGATTTTGATTTGGTCCTATAAGGCATTCTTTCTGCAAGTGCCACCAAACTTTGTCACCCACCTGAAACTTATGTGGCACCCAATGTTGATCATGGCATTGCTTGTACTTGTCATTGGACTTATGTAGGATATCTTGAATCTGTTGGTAGATGTGTTGGATCCTCTCAATCAACTGTGTGGATTTTTTAGCTTCAGTTGGACAAGGAGATGAGTCGGTCAAGGTGACCGCAAGGGGAAGTGCAACATCTATGGGACCCAATGGTTGGAATCCCAACCCCACTTGAAAGGGGTTGTGGTTGGTTGAGCTATGAAAGGCTCGGTTGTAACTATGTTGGACATAGGGAAGACTCTCATCCCATTTGCGAGGGTTCTTGGAATTATACATTCAAAGGATATGCACAATCATTCGATTTACAACCTTGGTTTGGCCATCTTTCTGGAAGTGGAAGATCATGGATTTGGTGAGCTTGGTGTCCAGCAGTGACCAGAGGCTCGACCAGAATGTGTTGAGAAATCGACTATCCTGATCTGATACAATGGTTTGTGGGATTCTAAAATATACCCAGACTCGTTAAAACAAGAGCTTGGCAGTGGCCTCTACTGTGATGTTCGTCTTGCAGGCAACTAGAATCGCCATCTTAGAAACGCGATCAACAACCACAAAAACACAGTCATTTCCCCACTTTGTGGATGGGAGGTCTGGCATGTAGTCCATTGAGATGGATTCCCATGGCTTGTCAGGAGTAGGAAGAGGGGTGTACATGCCCTGTTTCTTAGTGGTCGGTTTGGCAATAGTGCACAGTGAAAGACCTGATATACTTGTTGACCTCCTGTCGAAGTTTCAGCCAGTAGAAATGTTTATGTAGCATTGCCACTGTCTTTTTGACGCCGAAGTGTCCTGCCACCCGACTGTAGTGGGCTTCCTAGATTATCTCTACTCGCTCGCTTGATGGAATAGAAGAAAGATGGAACCTGGTGACTCTGCATTGATTACCGAGCTCTGAATAAGATCACAGTCAGAAACTGGTACCTGATTCCCCAAATCAATGACCTCCTTAATCAACTCATGGGGGAAAAATACTTCAGTAATATTGATTTGAAGTCTGGATACCACCAGGTCCCGATAGAAGTGACAGATGTATGGAAAACCGCCTTCAAGTGAAAGGAAGGCCTTTTTGAATGGTTGGTCATGCCCTTTGGTTTGAAAAATTCTCTAGCCACTTTCATGAGGATGATGGATGATATCCTATGACCATTTACCAATACTTTTGTAGTGGTGTATCTGGATGACATTCTCATTTACAACAAGACTTGGGACGAACACTTGCATCATATTCAGTAGATTCTGCACACCCTGCAGTAGCACAAGCTATATGCCAACTTAGAAAAATGATCCTTTGTCATGGACAGGGTCCATTACCTCAGCTACATAATTTATCAGCATGGCGTACATGTGGATCCAACCAAGATCCAAGTCATTCATGACTGGCCAGCCCCAATCACAATCACTGAGCTTTGGATCTTCTTGGGCCTTGCCAATTTCTACTGCAGGTTCATGTTGGGATTCTCCCATATTGCATGGGCCCTCAGCCAAATAACCAGGGGTGGTGGTAAGGAGAAATTTGTGTGGGGTTGGTCCCAACAATAAGTGTTCGATGATTTGAAGCAGTGATTGTGCTCAGCCCCAGTACTTTCACTACCAGACCTGCAACAACCCTTTGAGATCGAGACAGATACTTCAGACTATGTGGTGGGCATTGTTCTCACTCAACACAACCACCGCGTGGCCTATCATAGTGAGACACTATCATATGTTGTCTATAAATATCTACTTATGACAAAGAAATGTAGTCCATTGTGCAATCCTACCGCCACTGGAGACATTACTTTCTTGGGAAGGAGACAGTCATCCACACTAATCATAATGATTAGGATCCCGGAAGGTGATGAGTTTGGATAGATGTTCCCGTTGTGGAGTAGTTCTTGGATCTATCTCTTGATATCCTCATTATCTAACAAAGAGTGATGATAGATTGGCCCATTGGGAAGTGGTGCGTCGAGGGTCAAATCGATGGGGTGCTTGACCTAGCAGTGTAGAGGTACCCCGATAGGTGAGGAGAATATATCTTAGTATTCTTCCACGACCTTATCTAATTGCTTCTTTTGTGTGGAGAGGTTGACCGCAGAGACCCTGGATGTGGCTATGATCTTTCGCTTATTTTGAGAGCGAATCATGAAGAAGATAAACTTCCCTATTTGAGATATGACCTTCCTGCATTTCTTTGCAGAGATCAAGGAAATAGAACTAGGTGGGACTGCCTCGGGTATCCTGTACAATTTCCTGTTCAAAGTAATAATAATACTACGAGGCATAAACTCATATACATCATGACATTTCCATAAATAAGGTTGCATCAAAAGAACATCACAAAATTTGAGAGGAGAAACATCACGCAATACCTCATCTTTGAAGGGCTTGATGTCGTACGACAGTCGACAATGTTGGTTGACATGAAGATCGCTTCCTTGGCAGAGCCATCCAATGGTGTAGGGTTGTGGGTGTGGTGTTGTCGGAAGGGATAGCCGCTTGAAGACCTCTGCTGAGATGAGGTTCTTCTAGCTACCACTATCAACGATGAAGTGCAGAAGGTTTCCTTTTACCCACATCTGTGAATGGAAGAGGCGTTCTCCTTTTTCTGGCTCATCTGGTTCACTAGGCTAGAGCTTGGTGGTAGAAAAGGTGGCACTGGGTTTCGCATCAATGATCCGTCTTTCCTTTTCTAGTTCTGGCTCAGATTTTGAACCTGCATCTGATTCAGAGGTTTTCACTCGGGCTGGGAGAAATCACAGAAAAAATCACCAGGTAACACCCTCATTACTTCACTATGGAACTTACAGTACATCCCTAGCATTCTACTAATTTATACTACATAATATTTACATATACTCGTATGCATAAATTCATATCAAACTGCATGTAATTACTCATTCACACACATCCCTCTAGCAGAAGCTTTACATGTAACATGACAGACAATACATATGGTAACATACCATTTCATAATGAAATAATGACAACCTCTATAATTCATTAAGTACAAAAATATTCATAAACACACGGACAGTTATAAAGCATGAATTGTAGATAACCCATAATCAAACACGTTAAATAAGAAAGTAACATGTCATTTTAATACATATTTGGTGTTTATCTTTGGTATGAATGTCACCGACTCCATGAAGACCTTCCATGAACCTCCCAGCCTTAGACTACACTATTCATCACTCTCAACAGTGAGTCACCCCTGAGCTGGTACTGAACTCCACCTGGGTAAAGGGATTCCTAACCAAGCTATGGCTCATGGACAACATGAAATATTCTATCACGATGCTCTCTCAACCAATATCTTACATTCCCTCACTCCCCACATACATGTCCCACCCAAGGAAGTATACACCTTCTCTGCTCCATAGTCCCTCAGCTACACCACTTCCCTTCCAGGGCTTCAGCAATAGGCCGGACCGAAAGTCTCCGGGCACCATAACTATAGTTTAGCACCTTCAAGAAATTGATCCACATCAATTCTCCCACTTACAGAATTGCTCATGGGCATGATAACCTGCTTCTTCAATCTCTCACGTGCCTGACAACCCGCTTCTTCAATCCCGCTCCCACACTAACCAGCTACATGGACAGGAAAAGTCATGGATACGAGTTTAGGTATAGTGAAATGGATGTTCGAACTAAAAGACTTGAAAATTGGGAACATGGTCATGGAATCATGGCTGAGTGATTTACAGAATGAAGATAAGAAAGTTCTTTCCCAAAAAATGATGGTCTGCTCCCATGGAAAAGTCTCCTAACAAAATGATTTTCCCCTTCTCAACTAAGTTGAGTCCCAACAATAAGTATGCATGTCCCCAACTGGACACTTGTCATGCTGGAAGTTAATTTTGGCCACTTGTCCCTGACTTCAAGACTTGGGATAAAATAATTATCCTTACTTTATGCCTTAAGGAAATATTAATATAATATTCCCTTTTTGGCTCTCCCTTTCCCTAACCGGTGGAATTCAATCCCCCTTCTCTTTTATCGTGGTCGGTCTACACACAGTGATATATTTTATATTAATCATGAGACATGTACAAAATAGGGGCACTGGCCTTTCTCATCTAGGCATTCTAGCCTAATTACAAAACATAAGCATCTAGCTTATAATACTGGCTCACCAGCCTATAAATGCATATTATATACATAAACGTTCGCTGACCTGAATACTATACACACTTTAGTTACTGTGCACTGCATTCACTAACCTCAAGGTTGTGTGCTCTTTAGTTATTGTGCGCTATATTCAATGACCTCAGGGTTGCATGTTATTTAGTTACTGCGTGCGTACCCTGAAATGTGAACATTACAACACTTTATTGCGCAGTACCTTCGCGCACTATGCCCTGATAGATGCACTACCAAAATGATGCCAAAAATAGCTCACCGACTTAAGTATGCTTGCTTATATTTACAATTGGGTTCATCCGAGGGATGTTACAATCCCCTCCCCTTATTTATGCACTATCCTCAGTGCATCATGTACACTTACACAACAAAATACTAATAATTCTCAAACAAATGCGGATATTATGCACGCATCGCATCCTCATGTTCCAAGTAGCATCCTCAGGACCGTACAAGGTCCATTGAACCTTTACAAGCCCTATGGCTCGATTTCAGAGCTGTTTGGTTTTCCAGTCCAGAATGTGCACTGGCTTCACTTTGAAAGTGCCTTCTTGCTCCACCTAAATCATATTCCAATCAATAACATGATTAGCATTAGGTATATATTTCTTTAACAATGATACATGGAATACATTATGAACAGACATAGATGTAGGGAATGAAATCACATAAGCAACGTGACCAATCCTCTCTAGGATTTCAAATGGTCCACAAAATTTGGTTGCCAACTTGGCCCAGCTTCCTAGATTCATGGAACTCCTGTTAGCTTTTACTTTCAGGAAAACATGATCACCCACTTTGAATTCTCTATGGATTCTGTTTTTATCAGCATAACTTTTTTGCCTGTCTTGGGCAACTTTCAAATTCTTCTTAATTTTTATCATTTGATTCTCCATCTCCCTGAGAAACTCTGGCCCAACTATTGTTCTATCCGCTGGATTATCCCAGGTTACTGGAGTATTTCACTTTTTGTCGTAAAGTGCTTCAAATGGGATCATCTTCAATGATGTATGATACCCATTGTTGTAAGCGAATTCTATCAAGTGTAGGTAGTCTTCCCATTTCGATGGTTCTTCCATCACATACATTCTCAGTATGTCCTCTATCACTCTGTTCACCCTCTTTGTTTGTCCATCAGACTCAGGATGATAAGATGTACTAAAGTTCAAATTCATTCTGAATCCTTTGAACAATCCCTTCCAGAAATTCGAGGTGAATTTCGAGTCTCTATCTGACATAATTATTTTAGGAATTTCATGCAATCACGCCACTTCTTTTATGAAACTCTCAGCAACATCAGATGCCTTATAAGTAGCTTTCAATGGAATGAAATGGGAATATTTTGTAAGCTTGTCCACCACTACCATGATTGAATCATGTAGTTTTCTTGTTTTGGGTAATCCCGTAATAAAATACATTGTTACTACTTCCCACTTCCATTCAGGAATGGTTAAGGGTTGCAGCAACTCTGCTGGGTGCCTGTGCTTAGATTTAACTTTCTGGCACTCCATACGTCTAGCGATGTATTCGACAATCTCTTTCTTCATACCTAGCCAAATGTATTGGCTTTTGACCACTGCTACGGTTTTCTGATATCCAGGGTGCTCTGCATAAGGGACGTTATGCATCTCATGTAAAATCAATTGTTTCAATTCCTGAGCATTTGGTACAAAAATCTTATTCTTGTGCAACAGTATTCCATCTACTTCCAACTTGTAACTATCCAATTTATGTGGTATCTCACCTTGTTGTAGCTTTGCTACCAATTCTCTGTAATGCAAGTCTGCATTTGCAGCTTCCCAGATTTTTCTTTTAATATCATTTTGATACATGCTGATGGCTATAGCATGTATTTCATGCACCCTCCTGCTGGGTGCATCAAACAATTTATTCTCTTTTCCTTTGATGTGTTTTATGTCAAAGTCATATTCCCTTAGAAATTCTAACCATCTTCTTTGCCTAGCATTTATATTTGGCTGATCAAATAAATATTTCAGACCATGGTGGTCTGTTCTTAACTCGAGCTTTCTTCCCATGAGGTAATGTCTCCATTTCCTCAAGGAATGCACTATGGCTGCCAACTCCAAATCATGTGTGGCATAGTTTCTTTCATGTTATTTTAACTTCCTAGATTCATAACATATCACAAATCCATTTTGATTGAGGACTCCTCCAAGTCCTGACATGCATCTGTTCATACGATAAAGTCTTGGTTTGGATCTTCAATCCTTAAAATTGGAGAACTTGTCAATAATTGTTTCAAGTGTTGGAAACTCTTTTCACAATCCAATGTCCACTAAAACTTCAAACCTTTTCTTTGCAAAGAAGTAATTGGGTGTGCTATATTTGAGAATCCTCCAATGAATCTCCTGTAGTATCCTGCAAGGCCTATGAATGATCTGACCTCAGTCACATTCCTTGGTGCTGATTATTCCCTAATGGATTCAATCTTTTCAGGGTCCACAGCTATCCCTTCCTTGGAAATGATATGCCCCAAATAATGAAATTGTTCCTGATAAAATGAGCACTTGCTCAATTTGGCATACAACTGATGCTCTCTTAATACTTGCAACACCATCCTTAAATGATGCTCATGCTCTTCTTATGACTTAGAATATATAGGAATGTCATCCAAAAAGACAATGACAAACTTATCCAAATATTCTCAAAAAACACCATTCATTAAGCACATGAAAACAATTGGTGCATTTGACAACCCAAATGGCACCACTGTGAACTCATAATGACCATACCTTGTCCTGAAGGCGGTCTTGTTGATATATTCCTCTTTAATTCTTACTTGGTGGTATCCTCATCTGAGATCTATTTTTGGAAAGATCTTTGCATCCTTCAACTGATAAAAAATATCATCAATCCTAGGCAAGGGATACTTGTTCTTAACAGTCACTTTATTCAACTGTCTAAAATCAATGCACAATCTTAATGTTCCATCTTTATTTTTCACAAATAGGACTAGTGCACCCCAAGGTGATACACTTGGGCGTATATATCCCTTTTTCAGAAGTTCTTCATGCTGCATTTGCAACTCCTTCAATTCTGGTGTACTCATTCTGTAAGGTATTCTTGACACTGGAGCTACTCCTGGTGTCAGATTTATAGAAAAATCAATGTCTCTCTATGGGGGTAATCCTGGAACTTCCTTGAATACATATTCAAACTCTTTCAGGACTACATAATCCTCCAAATTTGGCACCTTCTCTTTAGGTGTCTCCTCCATATGAGCTGCAAATATTTGACATCCTCTTCTATAACATTTCTTCAGCTGCACTGCTGAAATTTCTCTAATGGTTACTACTCTAGGAATTCCCTGCACTTTCCTTTGGTTTCCTTCTTCATCCAAGCAAGTGAATGCTTTGTTATGACAGTCTATAAGAGTATGATGTTGGTTCAACCAATCCATCCCAATTAGACAGTCATAAGAACCTAAAGCTAATATATTCAAATCTGCCTTGGTGTTTAGCCCGTTCATGCTCATAAGACATGACTTAACCATCTCATTTACTTTTCTTTTGGCTCCTGTAGTCAACTATACTAACCAAGATTTCCCATGTTTTCTTCTTGGCAATTGAAAACTTTCTACCATATTAGGATCTATATAACTATGACTAGCTCCTGAATCAATTAAAATAGTAATGGTTTGATTGTTAATCATACCTTCCACTTCAATCATGTGTGACTGATACTCTACTTGCTTGTCATCTAGGTATGCATAGATCCTTGGCACATTTCTGCCCATGTCCCTCACTATTTCAGCTTGTTGTACATTGTGAACAGTCCTTCCTATTTAACCTCTATGAGGAAAATTTTTGAACCTATGATCGCCTTTACAACCCAAACATTGCATGGGCGGCTGCCATGGCCTTTTACTTCCTGTGTCAATCGTTCCGGGTTCTCTAGGAATTTTTTTCTCTTGTGGATTATTTCTAAAGAATGGTGTCTTGTACCCCTTCTTCCTCTTATCCACCTTGAATTTCTTTTTGTCTTCCCAAGCCTTTTGGAAAGTTGGCCTTGTTTTTTGTTGATCATATAGGCATTTATCTCTCCTAAGGGTCTCTTCCAAAGTCTTAGGATCATCATACTGTATTTTGTCACTGATAAATGCTAGTGGTCCACTCAAATACCTTTGAATTTTAACTGTCTCATCTTTGATGAAAGATACATACTTCAGCAGTTCTAGAAATCTTCTTTCATATTCATCTATAGTCATACTTCCAACTTTCATTTCAAATAAATATTTCATTTTCTTGTCATAATATCTCTTGGTCAGGTATTTATTCTCAAAATACTTCTTAAATTCCTTCCAAGTAACACTTTTCTCTTTAAGATGTTGAACCTGCACGACTTGATCCCACCACATGGATGCTTTTCCTTTGAGTTGATAGATGGCAATTCTGCCTTCGGCATGAGAAGAATAGTTATGCAATTGAAAATACTTCCTCATGCCCAACAACAATGTTTCTGCATCTTCATCCTTTTTGTGTTCACCATCAAATGTAGGAGGTTTGATTTTGTTCATTTCTCCTTGTAGCTCATCCCTCCCAGACTTCTTATGTGTCTGACAGGAGATGGACTTGTGCTGCTACCTACTCTTTTATTGGAATGCCTCTGGGAGTGGTGTTGTCTTCTAACACTTTTTGTACTTCTTTTCTCATCCGAATGTACGTGATTTCCAGATTTTCATGTGCCACCCTCCTTGTCCAATTTATTTTCTATTATGTTCAAGCCATTCAATAAATTCATGTTGAAGTCATCTTGTTGTTCCATGGCTTTCATGATTTTTTCATTATCATCTTTATGGATTTGGACATCCTTTTGCAAATTTTTAATGGTCTCTACCATATTCAGGTTTTCATCTCTTTCCTCTCCATGCCCATTTGAGTTTGTTCCATCAATGTCCAAATGAACATGCATCCCTCTGCTCTCATTTTGCTGGCTAAAATCTCCCTGTGCCTCTTCCATTCTTATGGATTCTATACTGAACTGAATTGATCTAGTTGTTGTCAATTATGCAAAAAGTGTAGCCATCAAAACTTATCAGGCTAACTAAATCCACAATTCCAGAAGAATACGAACCATCTTGGTTCAATCTACACTTCAAAATTATTTTGTCTGAGTTCCAGGTGCTATCACCATGACAACTTTTAGACAAAACTCAATTTCATGAATTTTAGCATGAACTACATCATCACCAAAATCCTGACGTCATTCGTTTCGTTAAGTCAAATCCACCATTCGTGGGGTGGACGATGGTTAGTCATATCACCTTGTTTCACTCGTTCGGTACTTCACAGCTTCATGAAGCCCAGTAAGCACTTCCATAACAAACTCACACAACTTAATCATTTAAAAGGGATTAACCGTGCATGGAATCCAATTGTACTTGTGTGCAAATCTATCAGGGATTCATCATTGGAATTCTATAATTACCAATTCCCGAGTTTGGAAGCATCATCTTATCCATAATTGGAATAGTTTTCCAATTTTTCTTTTCTTTTTGATCTCTGTAGTAAAATTTCCATGTCTATAAGAATTGGGTGCATGGATAAAGCTATATCCAATGAGATGGGTTACTCTAGCAACATGAAAGACTTTCCTGCGAATAAAAAGGAAAGGGGTAGTCGCGCGCATCCTAGCGACTAAGTTTCTTACGGAACCTGTCGCAGGCTATAAGTCAAAAGTCAAGATAAATCCTATCATGAGGGATCTAGTCAGAAACAACAGATATTTTAAGAAGAAACGAAGCAAGCAACCCAAAAAGGAAGCCGTAACTGAAGCGGCTAAAATTTTTGGAGAGAATCAGCCTATCTGGCTTGATACTTTACAGGAGGAAATAACTAAGTTGAAATGAGTCCTCTCATGGACTTAAGTACATTTCAGGAAATTTTGGACAGAAGGTAACAGAGGTAAGGGACTCTGGAGGCAATAGACCTAATCTTGTCGATCCCTTTTTGTAACATCATACTATTTATAGAATTAGGCAAAAGTCCGACCATTTTCAAATTCTACAAACGTATCTGCCCTCTGCGCAAAAAGACTTTTTTGTAACTTTTGAGATTAAATGAATATATATATATATATATATATATATATATATATATATATATAACTATTTAACTATTTAAGGACTAGACATGACAGATTTAATTTGATGGTGTTATGAGTCTATTTTTCTTTCTTAGTATACGTTCTTGAAAGCTTGTATTTTACTTTTATTTTGTTTGGAATCGAAGGAAGTAAAATTCTGAATTCATCTCTGAGGTGTTCTCAGCTTTAGTAGTTTAGACTGTATTTATTTCATCTCAAACCATTCTGAATTCATTCTAATTAATGTTCTATCGCGGTTTTGTGTTTCTCCACACCTTTAACCACTATACACTTATTCTCCATTGCACCAAAAACTTGCGCGCAACCACGAAACTCTTCTATGTTTTGCAACACCGCACCCACTATATGTGCCATTACTACGTATGTATATCGTGCAAAGATTAATATAGTGTACGTGTTCTCTCACTATATCCTTATGCGCTACATCACAATTTCACCACACGCACTTGTATGCTAACATTTTCTTGCGTGGTGCCCAAAATTTACCATGAATGCTCTGTGTCCTTGGTAAACCGACCATTTTGAGATTAATCTCCCGTGAATGTTTGATTCAATTGAACCTTTTTGGCCCATTTAGACTCAGAGTTTGAATCAAAGAAGCTCTAATGCCAAAATGTAACGTCCCCCGACCCCACACACACGCACTACCCGTACGAAACGTGTGGTAACCCGCTCACTCGGGCCAGGAGACATCACAAAAAAAATCACCACGTAATACCCTTGCTACCTCACCGTGGAACTTACAGTATGTGCCCAACATTCTACTGATTTATACTACATAATATTTTCATATACTCGTATGCATAAATTCAAATCGAACTGCATGTAATTACTCATTCACACACAACCCTCTAGAGGAAGCTTTACATGTAACATGACAGACAATACACATGGTAACATACCATTTCATAACAAAATAATGATAACCTCTTTAATGCATTAAGTACAAAAATATCCATAAACACACAGATAGTTATAAGGCATGAATTGTAGATAACCCATAATCAAACATGTTAAATAACAAAGTAACATGTCATTTTAATACATAGTTGGTACTTATCTTTGGTATGAATTTCACCGAGTGCATTCAGACCTTCCACGAACCTCCCAACCTTAGACTACACTGTTCATCACTCTCAACAATGAGTCACCCCCGAGCTGGGACTGAACTCCACCCAGGTAAAGGGATTCCTAACCAGGCTATGGCTCATGGACAACAGGAAATATTTTATCATGGTTCTCTCTCAACCAACAGCTTACAGTCCCTCATTCCCCACATACCTATCCCACCCAAGGAAGTGTACACCTTCTCTTCTCCACAGTCCCTCGGCTACACCACTTCCCTTCCAGGGCTTCAGCAACAAGCCAGACTGAAAGTCTCCGGGCACCATAATTGTAGTTTACCACCTTCAGGAAATCGATCCACAACAATTCTCCCAGTTAGAGAATTGCTCATGAGCCTGACAACCCACTTCTTCAATCTTTCACAGGCCTGACAACCCACTTCTTCAATCCCACTCCCACGCTAACTAGCTACATGGACAGGAAAAGTCATGGATATAGGTTCTGGTATAGTGAAATGGATGTTCGAACTACAGGACTTGGAAATTGGGAAAATGGTCATGGAATCATGGCTGAATGATTTACAGAATGAAGGTAAGCAATTTCTTTCCTAAAAAATGATGGTCTGCTCCCATGGAAAAGTCTCCTAACAAAATGTTTTTCCCCTTCTCAACTAAGTTGAGTCCCGACAATAAGTATGCATTTCCCCAACTGGACACTTGTCAGGCTGGAAGTTACGTTTGGCCACTTGTCCCCGACTTCAGGACTTAGAATAAAATAATCATCCTTACTTTATGTCTTAAGGAAATATTAATATAATATTCCCTTTTTGTCTCTCCCTTTCCCTAACCAGTGGAATTCAGTGCCCCTTCTCTTTTATCGTGGTCGTTCTGCGCACATAGATATATTTTATATTAATCATGAGACATGTACAAAATAGGTGCACTATCCTTTCTCATCTAGGCATTCTATCCTAATTCCAAAACATAAGAATCCATCTTATAATATCGTCTCACCAGCGTATAAATGCATATTATATACATAAAGGTTCACTGACCTGAATACTGCATGCACTTTAGTTACTGCCCACTGCATTCACTGACCTCAAGGTTGTGCATTGTATTCACTGACCTCAATGTTGTACTCTCTTTAGTTACTACGTGCACACCCTGAAATGTGAGCATTACAACACTTTATTGCCCAGTACCTTCGTGCACTATGCCTTGATAGATGCATTACCAAAATGATGCCAAAAACAGCTCACCAACTTAAGTATGCTTGTTTATATTTACAATTGGGTTCAGTCGATGGATGTTACAAACAATGTGTTCAGACTTAAAAGGACAATGTAATGTCTCCTCTTATTCACAATACAAATGTAAGCGAACACGATGTAGTAGTAAAAGTTTTTGTTTTTGTAGAGAAATCTAACTAGATTATAATTAATCTGGCACAACTTACATAAGCCAAAAATTAAGATACATGATATCAAGGCCTAAAATTTATTCTTTCAACATCACTATTCTTACTCGTTTCCAAGTTATAGCATGGTAAAAAAATATTGTAAACTTCGATTAACACCCTAAAGAGTAAAGATTCCTAAAGAATATTGACTAAGCCTTCTTAGTTCAGGTATCTCAATTGTTACTATTCTTAAGCATAAAATAACTAAGAACATTCATTATAAGTTAGATAATTTATAATATAATGAATTACAATTAACCATTTCCAATTGATATTTGCAACTTGTGTTAATTTAAAGCTATACCAAATCTAAGGGTCATCTTTTATCTAACATTAATTCTTAAATCTGTAACAATAATTTCAATGACCATTTAGGTGAGATGTATTACCTAACCCATCAGAATTATATAATATAGGATGCACATATGTATATAAACGATCCAATATAAACCCTTATACATGTCCAACAATTACCTTAGCATCCAACAATAATAAGCCTGATTTTTAAAGATGTAAAATTTTAAAGGTCATTATTAAATTGAAGTGTGGAAAATGTTCTTTAATTCCAGACCAGATTCAATTATTGAAGGAGAACTGTATCAAATTATTCATTTTGTGATACAAGTAATTTGCGTAACTAAAATGTTAATAGTATGAAATTTATTATACTAAGAACACCTATGTGAGTATCGATTTTGGTGATAATTTACACTTATTTTTCACTCTAATTCCAGTACAAGGATTATGACAATAGAGACAATGATTATCATAAATTTTCTTTTATCTTTCGAGGATAATCAAAATACAATTGTGTTTCAATAAGGAACAACGTGTAAGATCGTTGACTCATTATTACATGATCACTGAATTCCACTTAATTGTGTTTCAATCCCCTAGTTGCACCAAAAAATCAATTTATTAATTAATTAAATTTGTCTTTTTCCCTCACCCACCTAAAAGCATTCCTAAAAACGCTCCTCGGTATCCCAAAATTCCCTTACAATTCGTAAATTAATTATGCCTTACTTAATTGCTAATTGAGTTCATAAATAGAAAGTTCCAAAGGCTATATTCCTTACTAAGTTAGACATTCATCTTTTTCTTTAAGTTTCTCCTTTTCGTTAAGTTTCCCTTTTTCCTTAAGTTTCCTTTTTCTTTTAAGTTTCCCCTTTTTCCTTTTTAACTAAAAATCAATTTAGCAAGTGTAGATAAAAACAACCATTTTCCTTTTTAATAAATTTAATCCTCCATTATAATTTTTACTTTAATAATTAAGTTTGAATTTGTTACCCCCCCTTCTTGTTACATGTTTATTTTTATTTTTTTTCTTTAACGACATGTTCTACTTAGACTTAGGTTTTAATTTCCCTAGGTTGGGTGACAATTTTTAAGGGAAATTTTAGTTATTGAACTTTACTCATACCATCATCTAATTTAGGGCCGACCAAGTTCTAAGAAGGCATAGTTTTCTAGCCACTAGGTTTATTAACTTATCAGTGAAAATCACGACGTTCCCTTCAGGATGCACTACGTGCTCCAAGGGTGACACTCACTTGTTTCCGCTTTCTTTGTGCGATGTGCCCTTTAAGACACACTACATGCTCCAAGGGTTCCACTCACCTCTTTCCACTTTTTTTGTGCGACGTGCCCTTCCAGATGCACTACGTGCTCTAAGGGTTCCACTCGCCTCTTGACTGAATTTAGTAGATGTAAAACCCCTGGAGTCAATACTCCATCAAGTGATCTTGTGGGAGACTAAGGGCCTCTAAGGAATAAGGACCCTGCCTTATTGCATGTCCTTTAGAATCATCATTAGCAACTATCACATTCTTCCCTCAGGGCACCATGGGTCTTCTCGAACTAGGCAATCATTAACCTAAAGTTCGAACCATGGCGAGAGTACTAGTAGGTTGTGGCATGGCTATTGGAACACCTCTCCCTAAATGTCCCTAGTTGTCATGCTTGACCCCTCTACTCCAAATGTGAGTCTGGTCGGCAAGTTATTGTCAGCCTACATCCATCCACAAATCATGTCAGCAATAATAATCAATCTCATAACATCTAATCATATGTACATACATCACATCAACAACATTCAAATCCTACAGTGCACTCCCTGACTCGATCCGAAGTCCAAGGGGTTTCATCGATGCCTCTGCATCCTCAATGTCCAAAGCCCTGCACACTTAGGAGAACATAGTCAATAGAACTTGTCTATGTAAATAGAACAAAATAACATATTATCAAATCCACAATATCTCATCATCATAATCAAAAAAACCAATAGTATAATAACCCAGATCACTCTCACACAAGTGTCCTCAAAGAATAAGTTTGCTTAGTGCGCACAAGAGAGGGATGTTACATACACCCCCTCTTGTTTTAAACTTCGTCCCGAAGTTTAACAATATGTAAGTGATGAAATAAAGTGCATCAGAATATCATAGGTCTACCTATCAAACAAAAATGGAAACTGCTAATACATATCATATGCGTCCTCCCAGGTCGTCGAGTGTGGACTATAGTTGTCCCACTGGACCTTGACCTGATCTATTTTTCAACACTGTAGCTATTGAATGGGATGGTCCAGGATGTGTATTGTCTCCACTGTGTGTGCACCCTCATCAGATACCTGCAAGGAACACATGTCAATAACATGTGTAGGATCACAAATATAATGTCTCAAAATAGATACATGAAAAACATCGTGCATATTCCTCAAAGGATCAGGAAAGGCTGGTCGATAGGCCATGGGCCCCTTATTTTCCACAATATCAAAAGGTACCATGAACCTAGGATATATTTTAGCACCCTTTCCAAACTTGATAGAACTCTTATGCGGTTTCACCCACAAGAAGACTTGATCGCCAACTTTATAACTATGATAGACACGATGCACATAGACATAACTCTTCTGTCAATACTGCACTTCCTTGATCCTTCGTATTATTGTTTGCATTTGATCTTCCAATTCTTGGATTTCTTCCGGTCCCACCAGGACCCTATCTTCAAGTCGATCCCAACTCAAAGGAATCTGACACAGTCACCCGTAAAGAAACACGAAAGGCGTTATCTTAATGGTGCTTTGATAACTGTTGTTAGATGCAAATTCATCAGTGGCAAGAATTCTTCCCAATGCTTATGTTGGTCCATAATGTACATACGCAACATGTCCTCCAAGATTTGGTTTGTTCATTTGGTCTTCCCATCTGTCTCTGGGTGATACGCAGTGCTAAAGTTAAGTTGGGTTCTCAAGGCCTCTTGGAAACTAGTCAAAAATCGTCCTGTAAACATCGATCCTCTATCGGATATAATCCTCTTAGGCATGCCATGTAGCCTCACAATCTCACTGATGAAAACTCTAGCTATTTCAGGTGCCTGATATGTCATATGCACAGGAATACAATGTGCACTCTTCGTCAGAGTGTCAACTACCACAAAAATTGAGTCGTGTCTCCTTACCGTTAGTGGAAATCCAAAAATGAAATCCATCAAAATGACCTCCCATTTCGATTCAAGAATAGCGTGTGGCTATAGAAACCCTATCAGATGTCTATGCTCAACCTTCGCCTGCTGACATTCTAGACATCTGGCCACGTAGTTGACTATGCCTACCTTCATTCATTTCCAGAAGAATAAGGGTTTAAGGTCTTCCCTCATCTTCGTGACTCCAGGATGAGCCATGTACACTTCTCTATGAGCCTCATTTAGGATCAAACTTCTCAACTCGTCATTGGGTGGCATGTAAGTTCGACCTTTAAATATCAATAATCCGTCGTTGTCCATAGTAAATCCCTCAAATTTTGGTACAATCATTGTGCTTTGTCTGATAAAATCCTTGACCTCTTTGTACCAGTCATCATCACACTATAAGGTTAGAATATTTTCACATAGATTCATTTGAAGAGGCATCACTGAAAATATGTGTGGTCTTTGACTCAATGCATCTGCCACTCTATTCATTGTTCCCTTTATGTAAGTAATATATAAATCGTACTCGCTAAGCAATTCCGACCAACACCGTTGTTGCGCGTTCAAGTCGCTTTGCGTAAAGATGTGTTATAGTCCACAATGGTCCATTTTTAGTTCAAATTTCTTTCCAATAAGATAGTGTCTCCAAACTCTCAAGGCATATACAATGGCTAACAACTCCCAATCGTGCATCGCATAGTTCTCCTCATGCCTTCTCAACTTTCTCAAGATGTAAGCGATCACTCGATCATCTTGCATCAAGACTCCACCTAATCCTTCCTTGGATGCGTCATTGCATACCAAGAAGTATGCATCCATGTCATTTTTATCATCAACATCCCCTTGAGCCTCCAAAATGATTCTGTGCATTTCTCGGTCCAAACAAACTTCTTGTTCTTCTTCTGCAATTCTGTGATCGGATTTGCTATCTTCAAAAAACCCTCGACGAACCGTTGATAGTATCCCGCTAAACCCATGAAGCTATGCACTTTGGGGACATTCATCGGTGTAGGCCATTCCGTAATAGCCTCAACCTTTGTTGGATCCACAGTGATACCTTCACTGGAGATGGCATGCCCTAAGTAGTGAATCTTTGATTGATAAAAGGAGCATTTAGACAATTTCCCATACAATTGGTTCTCTCGTAAACAATGTAGTACCATGCACAAGTGCTTGTCATTCTCCTCCATCATCCGAGAGTAAATCAAAATATCATTAATGAATACTTGGATGAACTTATCCAAATATTTGCGGAATACCTCATTCATCAAACTCATAAATACCCCTGGGGCATTCGTCAGTCCAAATGGTAAAACAATAAACTCATAATGTCCAAAACTCGTCTTAAAGGAGGTCTTAGGAATGTTGTCCTCTTTTATCCGCAATTGGTGATACCTGGATCTCAAGTTGATCTTTGAAAACATCATTGTGTCTTTCATCTGATCAAGCAGATCATCAATACTTGACAATGGGTACTTATTCTTGATCATTGCCTTGTTCAATTGACTGTATCAATTCAGAGTCTCCACGACCCATCCTTCTTTCGTATGAAAATAACAGGCACACCCCACGGTGACACACTTGGACATATAAGTCCTAGGTCCAACAACTCCTTTAGTTGCATTTTCAACTCCTGTAACTCCAGGGTTGACATTCGATAAGGAATCCTTGTTATCGATTCAGTCCTTGGTTTTAGGTCTAAGGTAAATTCCAATTCTCTCTTGGGCGACATCCCAGGTAACTCCTCAGGGAATATGTCTACAAACTCTTTCACCACTAGAAGGTTTTCTAGACCTTCCACTAATCCCCTCTCGTTTAATGAAAGGATCCCATAAAGATTACATACCTTGCGCATGCTCTTCGATAGCTGCAAGGAAGAGATGAACCTCAGAGAGACTCCCTGGTTCCTACCCACAATCATGCATCTCTATCCCTCATCATTGACCAAGTTCAACCATTTTGTCTTACAGTCGAGTATCGCATCATGTGATTCTAACTAGTCCATACCGATCACAACATTATAATATCATAAGATCATGACATACAGGTTGGCCCTGGTGAGAAACTCTCCCAAGTTAAGGCTACATCCCGTAAACTTCCCTCCAACCTTTTGTTTGGCTCCCAAATCCATTTCTATAAAGCTAAACTTATCATGTTTGACTGCCTTTACCTTCATTATTTTTAGCGATGCACCAGAAATGAAACTCTCGGTAGCACCAAGATCTATCAAAATACTAAGGGTTTGGTCAGCAATGTTACCTGACGTCTCAAGCACAGTCGACTGGTGCTCTGCCTGGCGGTTATTCACCGTTGCATGAATCTGATGGGCCTTTCCCAAATCTCCCATGGTAGTGGGTCTGGATGATCCAGATGCTCTAGTCCTCTCCACTAGGTAGTCATGCTGGTAATGTGGCTCCCCACATGTCCAACACCCTTTTTTCCATCCAGTACTCCTGGTACTCGAAGTAGAAGTTGAAGGCCCACCGGCCTAGAAACCTGGTTTGTTCTGCTGAATAGGCCTAAACCGCTGCTACTGTTGGTGTTGTGGTCCTCGATAAGGAGTCTGCTACTGAGGTGTTGGTCATCAAGGTGTAGCAAAAGTGGATCCTCTCTGGAAGCCATGATATCTTGGTGAATGTCTAGCTGGTGTTTGATGTTGTTGCGCATCAGAAGATACATGCCCCACTGGTCTCGCTGGAGTCCTGCTCTGATCCCCACTGGTAAGCTCCTCGTCTATTATGAGGGCCTTCTGGATAGCGTCATGCAGGGTTTGAGGCATCATAATCCTAACCTTTGCATGAATTTTTCCATTAAAGCCAAACACGAACCTGTTGACCTTAAGTTTCTCGATATTTAGGTGCGGAGCATACTAAAGAAGCTCCATAAAATGGGCCTCGTACTCAGGCACCGTACGACCACCCTGTCACAAGGCATTGAACTTGTTGAGATGACACTCAATGAACTCCTCAAATAGATACCTCTCTCAAAACCGTTCCTCGAAAAATTCCCATGAAACGTCTTCGATGACCATGTTCAATTGTGGTAGGAGCGTCTTCCACCATAGAAGAGCGCTCCCCTTCAGTTGAAAGACTGTCATGTGGACCTTCATGTTGGAGGTATAGTCGGGAAGTGAAAATCACATTGCCATATTCTCCAACCATGCCTCGACGGCTGTTCCGTCCAGGGCACCAAAGAACTCAGGAAATTTTACCTTCTCGAGTTCGAGGTGAATGCTACCAGTATCGATCGAAGCACGCAGTGGACCCTCAGTGGGTGCCAGTGCCCTTGTGATGCAGGAGCATTGCTCAACTACCAAGCGAGCCAGCGCGTGGAAAGAATGTATAGCTGGACAAGCCAACAACTTCAGATTTTGAATTTTACCTTGGTATTGTTGCGCCGTCGTTTAACAAAAGGCATTCAAAGCCGGGCGCACTTGTATTATGTTATATATAGGAAGGCATTTAAGACTATTAAGGCTGTTAGATAGAAATTTATTGTAGATTAGACAGTCATCGTTCGAGAGGGAAAACAGAGTATAGACACCCTCCCTTGTATCATTGTAACATAACATTCATTTTTGCATTGAGGAACAAGAGAGAGAGCAGAGCAGAGAGCTTGTGAAGAACTTCCATGTACAGATATTGAATTAATAGGAAAAGCCCTGATTCAATCCCATGGATGTGTTTGATCTCTGTGTGTTGTTGATATTGTGCCTTTGCATGTTTGCTTCCTTTTATGCTTATCTATTGTATGCAGCATATGTGATTGCATATCAGGTTCGAAACTTGAGAGAATGAGGGAATGAGTTACAATTGTTTCTCTTCTTGAGCCAGGAGATTCCTGCATAGAGTGCAGTCGAATTCCTCCGCATAGAGTGCGTTGAGGAGGCCAAGTGGTTGAACTTTTGTTCTCTTTTGCC
The DNA here is from genome assembly GCA_009831015.1 of Picea engelmannii. NCBI lineage: Eukaryota > Viridiplantae > Streptophyta > Pinopsida > Pinales > Pinaceae > Picea > Picea engelmannii. The sequence continues at coordinate 54,165 of ML832886.1, forward strand.
CAGAGTTGGGTTTGAGTTATTCGAGCTGTGCAGGTGAGTGCAGGTGAGTTTGAGTCTCAGTGGCAAGTCTGAGAGGAGGAAAAGGCCGAAGCTGTTGCGAGTGTGAGCGCACAGGACTCAGAAGACTTCATCACTTTTGGAAGTGGTTGAAGACCGAGCACAGGAAGCGCATTCGAGAAATCTCTGAAGAATTCTGAGTCGATAAAAGCTCTGGAGGGATAGCACCTTTGTTTTCAGTTGCATTGGACGAAGGTGGCGAAATCGGAGGACTCTCAAGAGGAAGAGGATCGATGACTTGAATTGATCGTGGAGGGTCCCGAATTCCTGCGGACCGTCAGATCGTGGAGGAGTTGCGAGTGGTTTAATTCGCAGGTGCATGGAGGAGTCCATTTGACATCGCATATCGGTGAATCGGGGTTGACGAGTGCAAGGATCACATGTACGTCGAAATCGTGAAGTGCGATTCACCGATTTGATCGGGACCGTCGATCACTGGAGGGACAGGTGGCACAAATCCGGAACATCGGAGTTTCGGCGTTCGGGGTTTCCAGCAGCAAGGAAAATTTGTGTTGTGGATCCGCGATCCGTGAAATCCCGAGATTGATGTGGTAGTGTGGGACCGCGTATTTTAGTGGGATACAGGTGGCGTTGAGCCGAGGGATCGGCACTTCGGTACTCGGGGATTTGAAATACAAGGGCTCGACATCGCGAGTAGCAATACCCCGAGGTTGACCGTTGACCATCGAGGATCGAGGTTTCGGTGTTTGATTGCACGAGGACAGTGATGCAAGCCTCGCGACATCGCGAGACCCAATCTCCTGATACGCGAAGGGGAGATTGCCGAGAAGACTGTGGGTAAAGAACTCCCGAGGGAGTTGGAAGAGCTTAGACTCTTCAGGCCAGTGTAAAGAGAAGGTCCTGGTGGAGCGACCGTCCGCCGAGGGGCGGGTTGCGTCAAGGTGGTATCAGAGCCTGAAGAGCTTGCCTGTATATTGCAGGCGAGAGAAGGGAAGGAGAAAAAGAAGAGTACTCTGATACTCACGACTTGCGTCAGGGTGGTATCAGAGCGAGAGTTGGAGTTCTCTTTGTTCAGGTAGCAGAGAGAAGCGAGTACATAATGTCGCCCAGAAGAGAGAGGCAATCGCCTGATCGTGAGGACAGGGATGGCTGAAGAAGGGGGAGACAAGCAGGAAACCCAGCAGGGAATCCAGAGATGGAACGTCAGATACGAGATCTCAGGGTGAGACTCGAAGAAATGAAGACCACCCAAAGACGTGGAGCAAGTACGACAGAGTTCAGCGACCCCGAGATTGAAGAGGAAGCTGGACATGATGAAGGGGAGGTCTCAGCAGAAGATGCCTCGACAGAGAGGTTGATCAAAGCTATTTCGAGGATGAGCTCGAAAACAAAGATGGACATTCCCGTCTATGAGGGGAGTCTGAATGCAGAAGAGTTGTTGGATTGGATCCGAGCACTCGACACCTACTTTGATTACGAAGACATCGAAGAGGACAAGAAGATGAGACATGCTGTCACCAAGCTGAAGGGACATGCAGCCTTATGGTGGGATGAGCTGCAGGCGGACAGGCATTCCAAAGGCAAGCAGAAGATAAAGAGCTGGGATCGGATGATCGCCAAGATGAAGGCGAAGTTCATTCCGAGGGACTACCAGATCACTCTGTTCAGGCGCATGCAGAACCTGAGGTAGAAGCTGATGACGGTGAAAGAGTACACCGAAAAATTCTATAGGCTCAACATCCGAGCAGGCCATCGGGAGAGTAATGACGAAAAGGTAGCAAGATACCTGAATGGTCTCAGGTATGACATTCAGGATGAAATGAGCATGCTGACCATCTGCACAGTTGAGGATGCATACCAGATGGCTCTAAAAGCCGAAGAGAAGCTGAGCCGCAAGCAGGGACAGTGAGGGCGAGGCAGAAGCTAGCCCAGAGGCAAAGCGGTTTCCCAAGAAAGAACTCAGAAGCCCAAGGAGGATTGGAAGAGGCCTCAAGGTAGAGCTGAAAGAGGTGGAACCTCACAGCAGAGGCAGCAAAATATTGAGCCGAGGAGGCAGTGACTGGATCAGCAAGGAGACTACGCTGATGCCAACACTTTTCCTCATACCCAGGGGTAGAGGAAGAGGTCGTGGAGGAGTCATCACATGTTTTACATGTGGGAAAGATGGACATAAAGCCGTGGACTGTCCAGATAGGAAGATGGACCAAGGAAATGCTCACGTTGCTGAGGCGTAGAGGTGTGACGTGGAGGATGAAGACGCTGGAAGTGGGAAGTCACTGACAGTGCATAAAGTTCTTTTGAAACCCGAGAAAGAGGTGGACACAGCTCAGAGATGCAGACTGTTCCGGACGACTTGCAAGACCCAGGGATGGAAATGCAAGGTCATAGTGGACAGTGGGAGCACCAATAATCTCATTTCGACCGAGATGGTGGAGAAGCTGGAGCTGAAAACGTACAAACACCCGAGTCCATACAAGGTGACATGGCTGCAGAAAGGACACCAGGTATGTGTTACAAAACAATGCTTGGTAAATTTTAAAATGGGTGAATATAGGGATGAAATATTGTGTGATGTCATTCCCATGGATGTCTGTCACGTTTTATTGGGGAGACCATGGCAGTATGATAGACATGTGGTTCATGATGGGAGAATGAACACATACACCTTAGAGAAGGATGGGAAATCACATACCTTACATCCAGTGAAAGATAAGGAAGTGAAGCCGGAAGTGAGCAGTACCATACTTCTCATGAGTGGGAAGGAACTTCTCATAGAGTTGGAGAAGGATGAGGATCCACAATTCTTTGTTGTCAGGAAGCCGAGAATTGTCCTGACAAGCACAAGAGTGGATGACTTGCCGGACGAGATTCAGGAACTGCTTGGAGAGTTCGCTGACATCATCATGGACGAAATACCTCGTTCGTTGCCACCGATGTGGAGTGTGAGTCATCGCATTGACCTCATACCTGGAGCAAGTTTGCCAAACAAGGAAGCGTATAGATTAACACCTCAGGAGAACGAGGAAGTCAAAAGGCAGGTACAGGATCTGCAGGATAAGGGACTAGTGAGAGAAAGTCTTAGTCCATGTGTCGTCCCAACGGTACTAAGTCCAAAGAAAGATGGAGGCTGGAGGATGTGTACAGACTCCAGGGCCATAAACAAGATCACCATCAGGTACAGTCTCCCATTGCCAAGAATGGACGACTTGATGAATTGCCTAAGTGGGGCAAATTATTTTTCAAAGATAGACCTCAAGAGCGGATATCATCAGATCCGGATGAGAGAGGGAGATGAATGGAAAACAACATTCAAAACAAATGAGGGCTTGTACGAATGGATGGTCATGCCGTTTGGGTTGACAAATGCACCCAGCACTTTTATGAGACTGATGAATGAAGTCCTGCGGGAATTCATTGGCAAGTTTGTGGTGGTGTACCTGGACGATATACTGATTTTCAGTAAAACCAGGGAAGAGCATTTAAAACATTTGACCATTGTGATGAGAAGATTACAGCAGGAGAAGCTGCTGATCAATTTGAAGAAGTGTTCTTTCATGCAAACAGAACTCGTTTATTTGGGTTTTGTAATTTCGGCTAACGAATTGAAGATGGATCCTGAGAAGGTGAATGTAATCAGGAATTGGCCATCGCCGAGAAATGTTTTTGAGGTAAGGAGCTTTCACGGGTTGGCAAGCTTCTACAGAAAATTCATTCGGAATTTTAGCGGAATTAGCGCAGCGATGATGGACACTGTGAAAAAGCGGCATAAAATTTTTCAGTGGACCGCCGAGGCTGAAAGGAGCTTCAACCTGTTGAAGCGGAAGATAACCGAGCAGCCAATTCTGGTGTTGCCAGATTTTCGGAAAACCTTCCAGGTGAAGTGTGATGCCAGTGGGTATGCTGTTGGAGGGGTTTTAAGTCAGGATGACAGACCTGTTGCATACTACAGCGAGAAGCTGGATGATGCAAAATTGAAGTACTCCACGTATGACAAAGAATTCTATGCCATTATCCAGGCATTGAAGAAGTGGAGGCATTATCACATACCCAAAGAATTTGTGATGTATAGTGATAATCATGCATTGCAGTTTGTGAGCCAGCAAGAGAAGCTGAATCAGAAGCATGCAAAGTGGGTGGAGTATATGCAGAATTTCACCTTTGTCATAAAGCACATTTCGGGAGCTGCTAATAAGGTAGCAGACGCCTTGAGCCGAAAATGTTTATTGCTGCAGGAGTTCAGGGTCAAGACTTTGGGTTTTGAAAACCTGAAAAATATGTATGCAGGTGATGTTGATTTTGGTGAAGCATACGAGGCAGTCGAGAACCCAGTTCTCAGGGATAGGAGTCCATGGATAGACTACCTGATTCAGGATGGATTTCTGTTCAAAGGCAATCAATTGTGCATTCCAGATTTCTCTATGAGAGAGAATTTTGTGAAGGAGAAGCACAGCGGAGGCCTAGCAGGTCATTTTGGACATGAAAAAACATTCACCAAGCTGAGCGAATCTTATTATTGGCCTGGCATGCGTGCAGATGTGAAGAGGTTTGTTGACCGGTGCAGGATATGTCAACATGTGAAGGGCCGAACGCAGAACACAGGGTTCTATCAGCCGTTACCCATACCTAAGAGGCCATGAGAAGCCATTAGCATGGACTTTGTGTTGGGTTTGCCGAGAACTCATCGAGGAGTGGATTCCATCTTTGTGGTGGTGGACAGGTTCTTGAAGATGGCGCATTTCATTCCGTGCCATAAGACCAGCGATGCGACCCACATCGCCAATTTGTTTTTCAAAGAGATCGTGCGATTGCATGGATTTCCGCGGAGCATAGTCTCGGATCGGGATACCAAGTTCATAGGTCACTTCTGGAGGACACTATGGAAGAAGCTGGGGACTGAATTGGCATTCAGTTCTGCATACCATCTGCAGACAGATGGGCAGATGGAAGTGGTCAACAGAAGCTTGGGAGATCTGTTGAGAAGCCTTGTGATAGAGCATCACACCAGTTGGGATCAAATCCTACCACAGGCAGAATTTGCGTACAACGATTCGGTGAATCAGAGTACAGGTAAGAGCCCATTCTAGATTTTGTATGGGACGCAGCCGAGAGGAGTGTCTGAGCTCAAGGAGCCAGAACAGGCTGAGACTAGCAGCGCGAGAGCTGAGGAATTTGCTGAAGCGATGCAGGAACTTCACACAGAGGTGAAGCAGCGCCTACAGAAGACGAATCAGGAATACAAGCGCAGAGCCGATCAAAAGAAGAGGCAACTTCAATTCGAGGTTGGAGACATGGTTCTGGCGCACCTGAGGAAAGAAAGGTTCCAAAGGGGAACATACAACAAGCTCAAGATGAAAAAGATCGGGCCATGCAGAGTCCTGAAGAAGTTTGGCGAAAATGCATATGAGCTTGAGTTGCCGGAGGGCATCGGTATATCTCCGATATTCAACATTTCGGATTTATACCCATATAAGGCCAAAGATGCAGGAGCTGGGAGTGTTGGAGAACCAGTGATCCAATGGCAGAAACAATTGCCAGTTGCACAGAAGCCACAGATTGAGTGCATGCTGGATAAAAGAGCAGGGAAGAAGACCAGGAGAAAGTAGTATTTTGAATACCTGGTGAAGTGGAAGAACCACCCAGTGTAGGATGCTAGCTGGGAGACAGAGGCAGTCATACAAAAGCATGGACACATCATTCTGGAGCTCATGGACAGGAGCCCATGAAATCTTTTGAGCCGAGGAGTATGATGCAGGAGCGTTGCTCAACTACCAAGCGAGCCAGCGCATGGAAAGAATGTACAGCTGGACAAGCCAGCAACTTCAGATTTTGAATTTTACCTTGGTATTGTTGCGCTGTCGTTTAACAAAAGGCATTCAAAGCCGGGCGCACTTGTATTATGTTATATATAGGAAGGCATTTAAGACTATTAAGGCTATTAGATAGAAATTTATTGTAGATTAGACAGTCACCGTTCGAGAGGGAAAACGCAGTATAGACACCCTCCCTTGTATCATTGTAACATAACATTCATTTTTGCATTGAGGAACAAGAGAGAGAGCAGAGCAGAGAGCTTGTGAAGAACTTCCATGTACAGATATTGAATTAATAGGAAAAGCCCTGATTCAATCCCATGGATGTGTTTGATCTCTGTGTGTTGTTGATATTGTGCCTTTGCATGTTTGCTTCCTTTTATGATTATCTATTGTATGCAGCATATGTGATTGCATATCAGGTTCGAACCCTGAGAGAATGAGGGAATGAGTTCCAATTGTTTCTCTACTTGAGCCAGGAGATTCCTGCATAGAGTGCAGTCGAATTCCTCCGCATAGAGTGCGTTGAGGAGGCCAAGTGGTTGAAATTTTGTTCTCTTTTTCCCAGAGTTGGGTTTGAGTTATTCGAGTTGTGCAGGTGAGTGCAGGTCGAGTTTGAGTCTTAGTGGCAAGTCTGAGAGGAGGAAAAGGCCGAAGCTATTGCGAGCGTGAGCGTACAGGACTCAGAAGACTTCATCACTTTTGGAAGTGGTTGAAGACTGAGCACAGGAAGCACATTCGAGAAATCTCTGAAGAAGTCCGAGTCGATAAAATCTCTGGAGGGATAGCACCTTTGTTTTCAGTTGCATTGGACGAAGGTGGCGAAATCGGAGGACTCTCAAGAGGAAGAGGATCGACGACTTGAATTGATCGTGGAGGGTCCTGAATTCCCGCGGACCGTCAGATCGCGGAGGAGTTGCGAGTGGTTTAATTCGCAGGTGCACGGAGGAGTCCATTTGACATCGCATATCGGCGAATTGGGGTTGGCGAGTGCAAGGATCACATGTACGTCGAAATCGCGAAGTGCGATTCCCCGATTTGATCGGGACCGTCGATCACTGGAGGGATAGGTGGCACAAATCCGGAACATCGGAGTTTCGGCGTTCGGGGTTTCCAGCAGCAAGGAAACTTTGTGTCGTGGATCCGTGATCCGTGAAATCCTGAGATTGACGTGGCAGTGTGGGACCGCGTATTTTAGTGGGATACAGGTGGCGTTGAGCTGGGGGATCGGCACTTCGGTACTCGGGCATTTGAAATACAAGGGCTCGGCATCGCGAGTAGCGATACCCCAAGGTTGACCGTTAACCATTGGGGATCGGGGTTTCGGTGTTTGATTGCACGAGGACAGTGCTGCAAGCCTCGCGACATCGCGAGACCCGATCTCCCGATACGCGAAGGGGAGATTACCGAGAAGACTGTGGGTAAAGAACTCCCGAGGGAGTTGGAAGATCTTGGACTCTTCGGGCCAGTGTAAAGAGAAGGTCCTGGTGGAGCGACCGTCCGCTGAGGGGCGGGTTGCGTCACCTGGCCTCATCTCTATCCAAATGGTTGATTAGTCCCTCAAACATCCACTGAAAGGACCTCATCAACCCAACCACATCACCCACAACTATTTGTTCCTGCCCGACAAACTGTTTATCTCCCTGGGGGTTAGACCCCTTGGGTGTGGATTCTATTGGAGGAGTCATGTCTCCTCCCCTAGCACCCTATCATCTGCCTTCGCGACATCCTCTAACCATGATTACCTGAACTAATACAAATCAGTTTAATTAGCAACATTACAATCAAATATATAATCAACGAAATTGGTAGTGATCCCAAGTCACGGGTCGAACCGGCTCTGATACCATATGTAACATCTCCTCTTCTTCACAATACAAATGTAAGCGAACACGATGCAGTAGTAAAAAAAATTGTTTTTGTAGACAAATCTAACTAGATTATAATTAATCTAGCACAAATTACATAAGCCAACAATTAAGATACATGATATGAAGGCCTAAAATTATTCTATTCAACATCACTATTCTTACTCAATGCCAAGTTATAACAAGGTAAAATAATATTTTAAACTTCGATTAACACCCTAAAGATTAAAGATTCCTAAAGAATATTGACTAAGCCTTCTTAGTTCAGGTATCTCAATCGTTACTATTCTTAAGCATAAAATAACTAAGAACATTCATTTTAAGTTAGATAATTTATAATATAATGACTTACAATTAAACATTTCCAATTAATATTTGACATCTAGTGTTAATTTAAAACTATACCAAATCTAAGGGTCATATTTCATCTAACATTAATTCTTAAATCTATAACAATAATTTCAATGACCATTCAGGTGAGATGTATTATCTAACCCATCAGAATTATATAATATAGGATGCACATATGTATATAAACGATCCAATATAAACCCTTATACATGTCCACCAATTACCTTAGCATCCAACAATAATAAGCCGTATTTTTAAAGATGTAAAATTTTAAAGATCTTTATTAAATTGAAGTGTGGAAAACGTTCTTTAATTCTAGGCCAGATTCGATTGTTGAAGGAGACCTGTATCAAATTATTCATTTTGTGATACAAGTAAGTCGTGTAACTAAAATTTTAATAGTATGATATTTATTATACTAAGAACACCTATGTGAGTATCGATTTCGGTGATGATTTATACTTGTTTTTCACTCTAATACCAGTACAAGAATTATGGCAATAGAGACAATGATTATCATAAATTTTCTTTTCTCTTTTGAGGATAATCAAAACACAATTGTTTTTCAATAAGGAACAACGTGTTTAGTGGCCTTACAACTAGAATCACTGAATTCCATGACCGTTGACTCATTATTATACGAGGAGATTGCAACAGTTGGCATTCAAATCGTTGTCAGACATTCATATATACAAATTGTTGTCTGTATAAACACGTTGTCATTCATTATTATTAAATATCGTTGTCTATATATATATATATATATATATATATATATATATATATATACACACACACACATACAAAATCATTGTATGCCATTCATTATTATTAAAAATTGTTTTCATACACAACAACAATTACAACACAGTCATACACAGTCATAAATTCATTGTCTATCATATATTAGATAAAAATGCAGTCATACACAACAACAATTACAACGTTGTCATTCACATATTACAATGTTGTCATTCACATATAAAAACGTTGTCATTCACATATATATAAATTCTCTATCTATATAAAAAGACGTTGTCTATCATATATGTATGAATTTGTTGTCTATCATATATTAGATAAAACACAGTTATACACAACAACAATTACAAAACGAAGTCAAATTACAATTTCATGG
>ML832886.1:63449-73535 GCA_009831015.1 Picea engelmannii
GGAGAAAAATATCACTATAATCACAGAGGCTAAGGAGGGAATAAACACCCAGGAGAGAATTCCTTGCTGGGTAGAGAAACGATCCTACAATTATTATCCATGCATAGGAAAGAAGGGAATTTGAATCTAAATATTAACACTAGAGTGAAAGACAGTCGATTCGGCTCCTGGTCGATTTCTCAGGCACAGACTAATATCTTAAAGGATAATGGAACAGAAGATAAAAAATAATCTGCATCCAGAACTTCTCTGTGGAGAACCAAATAATAAATAAAATAAAAAATGCAATCAAGGAATAAAGAAAACGCAGTAATAAAACAAGGCTCAGAAACATAAATTTAGAGACCCTTTTGCAATTTCACACGGTGCACTATTTCCCAGATAAAAATTCATATGCATAACTAAACGAGTCTTTTTCTTTTAACAGCATCTACGCAAGCGATCTTTCGACAATAAAGAAATGCATGAACAATAAATTAAGATATTAGTTAATAGAAATTATGCAAATGCGTACTGTAGCCAAATGCGGAGAACTGGAAGTGATTGTCCCATGCTCGCGCTCCGTCCAACTCTAACTTGTCAACCGATGAGACCTCACCAGTACCTCCCAACCAACGCTAGGGGTAATCTTCTTTCCCCTAAGCCCCCCGAGCCGCAAAGGGGCCATGCACGCAATACCAGAGAATTATAGGACCCAACTCACCTCGCAAGTTCGAGATACCACTTGTTACCTGAGATGGGTATCCCAAGTCCCACAAGAGAAATTTCAGTCAAGATGAAATTTCAGCAGCGTAACATTACACAAACTAGATATGATCCATACTCCTCCTCTGTCCTCCTTTTTATAGAGTTTTTAAGTAATTAGTTTCCCAAAATTATCATTAGATTCATTTTTCATTAATTTAATTAGGAAAAACCTCCCCGTACACATGTCGCTCGATCCCCTAGTTGCACCAGAAAATCAATTTATTAATTAATTAAATTTGTCTTTTTCCCTCACCCACCTAAAAGCATTCCTGAAAACGCTCCTCGGTGTCCCAAAATTCCCTTACAATTCTTAAATGACTTACACCTTACTTAATTCCTATTTGAGTTCCTAAATAGGAAGTTCCGAAGGCTAGATTCCTTACTAAGTTAGACATTCATCTTTTTCTTTAAGTTTCCCATTTTCCTTAAGTTTCCTTTTTCTTTTAAGTTTCCCCCTTTTTCCTTTTTAACTAAAAAACAATTTAGCAAGTGTAGATAAAAACAACCATTTACCCTTTTAATAAATTTAATCCTCCATTATAATTTTTACTTTAATAATTAAGTTTGAATTTCTTACCACCCCTTCTCGTTACATGTTTATTTATTTTTATTTTTCTTTAACCACATGTTCTACTTAGACTTAGGTTTTAATTTTCGTAGGCTAGGTGACAATTTTTAAGGGAACTTTTAGTTATTAAACTTTACTCATACCATCATCTAATTTAGGGCCAACTAGGTTCTAAGGAGGCATAGTTTTCTAGGCACTAGGTTTATTAACTTATCAGTGAAAATCACGACGTGCCCTTCAGGACGCACTACATGCTCCAAGGGTGCCACTCATCTCTTTTTGTTTTATTTGTGCGACGTGCCCTTCAATACGCACTACGTGCTCCAAGAGTGCCACTCCCCTCTTTCTGTTTTCTTTTCGCGATGTACCCTTCAAGACGCACTATGTGCTCCAAGGGTGCCACTTGCCTCTTGACTGAATTTGGTAGATGTCAAACCCTTGGAGTCAATACTCCGTCAGGTGATCTTGTGGGAGACTAAGGGTCTCTAAGGAATAAGGACCCTGCCTTATTGAGCACCCCTTAGAATCATTGTGAGCGACTGCCATAGTCTTCCCTCATGGCATCGTGGGTCTTCTTGAACTAGGTAATCGTTAACCTACAGTTCGTGCCAAGGAGAGAGTGCTAGTAGTCTGTGGTAGGGCTGCTACCACACCTCTCCCTCAATGTCCTTGGTTGTCATGCGTGACCCCTCTACTCCAAATGTGAGTCTGGTCGGCAAGTTACCATCAGCCTGCATCCATCAACGAATCATGTCAACAATAATAATAAATTATCATAGCATCTAATCATGTGTACATACGTCACATTAACAACATTCAAATCCTATAGTCCACTCCCTGACTTGATCCAGAGTCCAAGGGGTTTCATCAATGGCTCTGCATCCTCAATGTCCAAAGTCCTTCACACTCAGGAGAACCCAGACAATAGCACCTATCTATGTAAATACAACAAAATAACATATGATCAAATCCCCAATATCTCATAATCATAATCAAAACGACCAATAATATAATAACCCAAATCACTTGAACACAAGTGTCCTCAAAGAATAAGTTCGCTCAGTGCGTGCAAGAGGAGGATGTTACAAACAAAGGAATGCATACCCAATATGAAGTGAATAATTTCTCCAGAGTAACTTTCCTCTCAAAGTTGAATTCTTCTCTTCTTTTCCATAGCTCAGATTTGGCCCATTTGTAGACTTCAAGTGGAATTGAAGGGTCGAGTTGAAACATTTCCAGTATATGGAAGGTCAAGGATCATGGATCTCGTGATGTGACATGGAAACCCGACACCATTTTTTAATTTTGGGCATAAATCCTGATGTACGTGGGATGTAGTGGTGAAACCTGTGTGTACACATGTTGTAATATAGGTAGGGCGCATATATGTGGAAAAATAATGTTTTTAGCTCTAGGATTTGCAAAAAGGGACTTCAAGTCTACATAGGGAAATGGAAAAAGGCCTTATGTGCAAGTTTGCATAGGGTGAGGCAAATCTTTCTATAACAATATTCCTGGTTGCTTGTACTAGAGAGACCTTGATAAATGAATGGGGCACTTGATGGATTGAGAGCATTGAAGGGGTACATTCCTTGGGTTGGGTAGGTCAAGAGGAAGAGAGCTAGTGGAAATCGGGATAGTTGTAGGAGAATACCAGTGGGTTGTGGGATATCTGAGTTGTGAGTGGATAGTGAGAGACACCCTCTTTTGTGGATTCCTAGCCCTAGATGGGGGGTGAATTTCTATTGATATATAGAACATAAAGTCTATGGTTGGGTGGAATTCTCATTGCAAGAAACTGGTTGCACAACTATTTTAAAAAGATAAGTGTTTATCTATTTTTCTAAGTTATTTATGAGTTAAATGCGATGTGTTTTAGCTCTGTGTATGTCAATGGTTTATATGCTACTATGTATGGATTTAATTAACTGCACTCATTTTTATTTTAGCATACTTTAGTTGTATTTAAATTAATGATAACATAATGGTTAAGTCTTTGTGTGTATTCATGTAGCTGGTAAGCTACATGATTAGTTACAAAAAATCCTAGCATATGGTATTGGGTAGTGATATAGGATTAGAGAATACTGTCAGAATGGCGTTGTGTGCTCTGGTGGGAAGGATTTATTACAACTCACTCAGTAAGGACTCTCTTGAGGGATGGATACAGAGACAGTGGCAAGCTATTCTTGGTTATTCCCAGGAGGTCATCTATCTTTCCAAAGGATGGTTGGGATTTGTATGCCACTCCCCGGAGGACTCCTCCCTTCTTCTCAACTCATTGTGGGTCTTTAGAGGAAGTAGTCTCATGCTGAAGTGATGGAGGATAGCCTTCAGCCCGGATACAGATTACTTTCAGTATAGGCATATTTGGGTTCTCCTTTCGGGCCTCCCTTTGTTTATTTGGAATGAAGGATCCCTCAGGGCCATCGAAGACACTTTAGGGAAGTTCATTGTTATTGATCCCAAGCATCTCTATGGCCCAGTGAGGAAGATAGGAAATGTTCTTGTAGGGATGGACATTAGCAGTGGTTTATCAAAAACCTTAGAGATCGAGTGGAGAGGGTGAAATATCACTCTGTCTCTTGACTATCTTGGGTTGCCCTTCCGATGCAACCTTTGTTGTTTTACTAGACACCTTCGTTGAGACTGTAAGGGTAAGAAGATGGAGGACTGTTCAGAAGATTCAGAACTTCAGAGAAGCCCACTAGCCTATGTATATGTAGATGCTTCACTGCACTTTCTTTATTATTCTTTGGAAGAGTCTTCCTCCTCTCAGCAAGAACCTGTGGCCTCTCTCACTTGTAATTTAAAATCTATTTGTCCCCACTTGTACAACTCTTTATCCTTTGAAGAGAAAGAGGCCTTGAATAACTCGGCTTGGTTATTTTCTTCTTCTAGGGCAAAGGACCCTTTACCAAAGTCAGTTTTTGGTACCTCCTTTCTTGTCTACCCTAATCACCTTCCCTCTGTCATTTTGTCCCCCAGTTTACCCTCTTCTACTTTACCGCCTACTACCCCCTTGATTCCCTCCCCTCCCCTTTTACAAAACCCTTCCCGTATTCTTCCACAAGCCATCCCTTCTAGACCTACTGAACCATCCTTGGAAGACTCTGAAAGGGAGCCACCGCCTCTACCAGGATTTAGAGAGGCAGAAGCAGGTGAATCTAGTCTTTCGGCAGCACTTGAATCTCTTTTACCATCCCTTACAGCCCCTTTTGACTTGGTACCACTACCTATGGTTTTAGGCAGGGAGGCCTTTGACCCTAAAGTATATTCTGGTTCTTCTTCCTCTCGCGCTCCGGTCAAGGGAGGAAAATCTTTTTCTTGGTCTAGAGGTATTGGTTCAGGACTCTCCCCAGTCAAGACACAGAGTTCTCGAAAGAAACAGGTGGATTTAAGTTTACAAAACATTGACAGTGCCCCTACCTCCCCAGATTTGGGGGCCCTTAGAGAAATGAAGGCCCTTGTGACGGTTAAGTGATGTTATTTCTCTCCTTGAACATCTGAGGGATCGAAGGCACCCTCAAAGTTACCTCAGTTTGGAGATTGCTGGATAGTACTCGCACAAATATCGTCTTCTTACAAGAGACACTTACTGATGAGAAGAAAGCAAGAGATGTTTTACTACAATTCTTCCCCTCCTGGGTAGCGACTGCGGTAAATTCCATTGGGAACTCAGGTGGTTTATTAGTCTCTTGGGACCCAAACTCATTTGACTTAAACCCCTTTCTAACGGTGGATGGAATCCTTCTAACAGGTTTTTGTATCTCTTCAAAAAAGGAACTAGCCTTCTTAAATGTCTATGGACCATTTAAGGATCACAAACTCTTATAAGTTCTTTAGTTGATAGTGGTATTATTTCCATTCCAAAACTTGTCATGGCAGGAGATATGAACTTCATTTTATCATCTGATGAACATTGGGGGGGCTCCTTATTGCCAGGTCTGACAAAGGAGTTCTACAAAGATATTTCCAGTTCCAAAAAACTGATTGACTTAAAACCCCCCATAATAGTCCCAACTTGGCACAATGGGTGATCTGGACTTGATTCTATAGCGAGAAGGCTTGATTGATGTTTTATTGCAGAAAATATTTTGACAGCTGGCATGTTCAAGTCGTGGGTGGAATACATGTTTGTATTAGATCACACCCCTGTGCTTATTCAATTGGAGCATGCACCTGTGTACAATACCTTTCCTTTTAAATTCAATGCACACTGGCTAGATCAGCCCAATATGTGAAGTTGGTTCATATGATCTGGAATGAACCATGTTCCATGGAGGAAGGAAACAAGCAGGTTAGATTATTGAAAAAGATAAAAGAATTAAAACTCCAAACAAAAAGATGGATTAATGACTTCAAGAAGTCTGAGCTCTTATTATTAGAAAAGTTGGAAACTGATATAGATCATCTTTTAAACATTCATGCTGAGACTCCTTTAACTGTGGAAGAAGAGTGTAGGCTGGGTGCACTAGAAACAAATAGGAATTCCATTCTCCGTAGGACTGAGGATATTTGGCATCTAAGAAGTAGAATGACTTGGATCCAAAGCGGTGACTCTAATTCTAAATTTTTTCATAAGGTTGCTAGTTCCAATAGAAACAAAAAACATGTTTGGGATATTCAAAGTGACAGTGGAGGAACTCTATTTGACCAGAAGGCGATCAAGGAGGAGGCAGTAAATCATTTCAAACATTTTTATAAAGAAAGAGAGAGAAACAATATAAATGTTGAGGTCAAGGTTTCCATCCTGTATCCAAAAATGGTAAATGATGAGGAAGCATAATTACTTTATCATCTGGTTTCCTTGAAAGAATTAAAATCGGTTCTAGAAAATTGCAAAAAAGAAAGAAGTCTGGGCCCAGATGGATGGACCTCAGAATTATTTCTTTTCTTTTTTGATCTCATGGGAAATGATCTCTTGTAAATGGTGGAGGAATCAATACTAAAAGGTCATCTTAGTGGTGGAATAAATGCAACCTTTCTGGCTCTCATCCCCAAAGCCACCAAACCTACCTCTTTTGATGATTACCATCCCATATCCTTGTGTAATCTAATTGATAAGATAATTTCCAAAATCCTGGCTACTAGGATTAAACCCTTTCTGGCAAAGTGTCTCTCTTCAGAGCAGATAGGCTTTCTGGAAGGTAGGAGAATTCAGGATGAAATCGGGACTGCCCATGAAAGCCTCCATAATATAAAAAAGAAAAATCAGAAATCTCTCGTATTGAAGTTGGACCTGGAAAAAGCCTACAATAATGTGGATTGGGAATACCTTAGGTTAGTTCTTCTTACTGTTGGTTTCAGAGTCAAGCTTATAGATTGGATAATGAGTTGTGTAACAAGTGCAAGCTTCGTAGTCTTGATAAATGGGGAGGCAACGGAATTTTTCAAAGTTTGGCGGGGACTTCATCAAGGCTGCCCTTTATCCCCGTATTTGTTCATTCTGCTTATGGAGGGGCTGAGCATTATGCTGTCAAATAGTAGCACTGACCACAATATCTTAGGTATTAAAATAAAAAAACTTTTATCAGTGGTCCATCTAATGTTTGTCGATGAAGTTCTCATCTTGTCTAAGGCCGATCCCGAGGAATGGAGATTGATAGTGGACCTTCTCACCCTGTACTGTAGCACTTCTGGTCTTTGTATAAACACTCAAAAAACTACAATTCATTATTGGGGACTCAAGGATGAAGAGATGGTGCCCTTCAAGGATATTTTACCCTTACCTTTACAGATTTGATTAATGGATTCAAGTACCTTGGGTACTACCTCAAGCCGAGGCCTTCTAAATATGTTGATTGGAGTTGGCTGGTGGCCAAATTCAAAAAGAAGATTAGTCAGTGGTGTAACAAGTGGCTTTCGCTTGGTGGTAGACTTATTTTGGTTAAAGTAGTGTTGGAAATCCTTGCAGTGTTCTGGATGTCTTTGGCAGTGGTACCCAATTCGATTTTAAATAAAATTCACAGTTTAACTTATGCCTTCATGTGGAGTGGTGATAAGGAAAGGTTTCATATACATCTCTGTAGATGAGACATCCTAGCTCGGCCAAAATCCTGTGGAGGATGGGGGCTCAAAAAACTCCCTCTGTTCAACTCAGCACTCATAGAAAACACTTGTTGGAGGGCTTTAAACCATGGAAGCATATGGAACAAAATTCTGATTGGAAAATACCTAGGGAAATCATCATTCTCTACTTGGTTGTGGAAGCCCTCCCACAAGCATTGGAAGGTGTCTAGTTTCTGGAACGGTTGGTTAAAAAATTTGTTTGTTATTTTGCATTGGATCTGCTGGCATCCTGGGGATGGGAACTCTATTGTCTTAGGAAGGGATATGATTAGCAGAATGGAGAACCATTCCATCCTCTCTGATCCCTTGCGAGTTCACTTTTCAAGCATTCATATTGTCTCTCTTGCCCATGTGAGAGTTTCAGATGATATTTCAGTCTTCCCAGACCGGTGGTGCAGTAATGCATCATTGGTTTTAGTCGGTCAAAATGAAATCGATTGGAATACCATCACATCAGCATTAAGAATTGTTGGCATCTCTCTTCAAAACTTAGCCGACACTCTAGTTTGGACTGGTGGGGATTCGACCGGTCAAGTAACTGCAAAGAATTTATATTTAGCACTATTAAAGTCTTTCAATTTACAGATAGACAGTTTGTGGTTTAAACTCCTTTGGAAATGGTCGATACAACTCAAACTTAAATTATTCGTTTGGCTAGCAGCAAAGAACAAAGTTCTTACTTGGGATTCTTTGTAGAGGAGAGGATGGCATGGTTCAGGGGTATGCAAGTTATGCAACAACAGCTCAGAAAACATAGACCATCTCCTGATTCATTGTTCCTTCACGAAGTCTGTGTGGCATCATTTATCTGTTCATTATAATTTTAATTTTCAGTGGATAGCCAACTTAGTTTTTGAGTGTTTTATGAATTATATGAAAGACAAATCAACTCAAGCAAACCTGGCAGCAACCACATGTTGGCATATCTGGATTGAGAGGAATAAGTTCCTATTTGAGAAGAGTCCCCCTTCCCACTGATCAGTGGTGCATAGAATTTCAAGTACTTTCACTTGGAAGCCAGCAATCCCAAAGATTCTAACAAATAGAGTATGCGACATTAATCTGGAAAACGGCTACACTCTTGCTTTCTTCGATGGAGCAGCACTAGCAATTGGTGAGTGTTGTGGAGGAAGGGGTATTTTCAAGATGCATGCTTCAAGAATTACAAAATGGTTTCTAAATTGTGGAGCTGGAACCAACACTAAGGTGGAGCTCTTGGGCTTGTGGGCGACACTCCTTTTGGCTACACTTTGGTCGATAGATAAAATTAAAATTTTGGGTGACTCAAAAGTGATCATCGATTGGATAAAGCAGCAGGGCCAGCTCAACTCAGTTAATATTGAATGCTGGAAATTAAAAATTTTGGATCTGGCAAGTAATTTTAGAGATATCAGTTTCCAACATAGCTACAGGGAGCATAATAAGGAGGCTGATCTTCTGTCAAAGAGGGCGCAAAAATAAAGGAAAGGTAGACTATCAGTTTTCCATTGGGAAAATGGAGAAGAAAGCTCTCTCTCCTTTCTTAACATCTTTGAAGACAAAACTTAGAAGAGTTTGAGTAGGGTCTTGTTATAAAGAGGTGTTTTAGAGTTAGGACTGCTCTTCCCCTTCTCAGCTGCTCATTTCAAGGTTAATGTGACTTGAAAAGTTTTTGGATTTCAGTATAGTACTTCTCTTGTTTTTTGGGGCTATCTTTGGCTGTAAAGAAAGTTCTGGACCTCCTTTTGGTGTGGACCTGCTTTGTATATGAAATTATTCTAATATAATTTTGAGATATTTTTCGGTTGGAAAAAAGCTACATGATTAGTTAGCAGAGAATTTTGAATTTATTGATTTTTGTGCAAGTAATGTTCTTGAGTTAATATGGGGGGAATTACAAAATAAGAGTGCATGTATTGATATTTAAATAATTATTTATCCATAAACAATATATGCATATAAACTTAACAGTTTATTGAGTCTATGAATTCTTTCAATAAGACTTAGTAATCTATCATTTTGTTTTATATCTAATTTACTTAGTTTATGCTCATGGCTAGAAAATTTGACATTCAAGGATCGTATACTTTTATCAAACTTTTAATGATTAAGTTGAGGCTGATATAATTTGGAGAAATATTTTTGTATGAATGTAAGATTGTATTTATCTACACTTCTATGATTGATGCAATTTCTATCATTTATATTCTTTTGTGAAACTTCTTTTACAATTCAACTTTAAGCTCTCCATTTGATTTTTCAATTCGATATGAGAATGCATATGTGTTTTACAAATAAATCCTTATTCGGAAATGTTGTATGAATTTGTTCTTAATACTTTATTGACTAAAGAACTATTTCAATTAATTCAATAATTATCATTATTTCTTTATCTAATTCTGGCCATATTTTCTCCTAGTTGGGATAGTTAGGAAATTATTAGGAATAGCTATTATAAATACTATAGGTAGATTATTAATATATATATATATATATATATATATATATATAGTTAGAACTATTTGTCTAAATTGATCAATATTAAATCAATTATCCCTTTTTAGGTGGCAACCAAGTCCACATACCGATGGAAATTGACATACCAAACAAGAGCATCTCTAATTGGGACCTGCGATTAGGAAATTTCCCCCTTATTGGTATGGGACATTTTCCGGCATCAACAAAATGGCACTAGAAGGAGGGAAGATGGCAAGTTGACC
>ML832886.1:76575-88780 GCA_009831015.1 Picea engelmannii
CCTTAACTTAGCAAAAAATTAATAAAAATAAACCTTAAAACTTAATTAAAGATTTTTAATATTCCGCTAGGGCTCTATCTAGTCAACGAGTAGGTTTTCTTTTCTCTTAAGTATTTATATTAAGCTTATCTCATCATTTTAAAACTAGGCTTCTTGTCTTGAAGATGGATCTTGATATGGATTTTAAATGTCGACAATCCAATAACAACACTATGGTTTTTCCAAATACTTCTGAAAACAACCACCACATAAATCTCATCAATAAGGTTTCCATTGTATAGTAATGATAAAATTTTGTTTGTTGTAAATAAAAATTCAGCTTTTATTTTTTCTATCTTTATTCTATTATTGCTCTATTTTTTGCTAATAATCATGGATGTATATATGAATGAAGGATTAGAGCTATTTGCCAAGATTTATTGTTTTTTTTTATTGTCTTAGTATTTATGATATATCCTATTCATTAATGGAAGATTACTAGTGCACATTATTTGATTCTATTAAAGTTGTTGGTTATATGAAGGTTTTTTTTATTGTCTTAGTATTTATGATATATCATATTCATTAGTGGAAGATTACTAATGCACATTATTTGATTCTATTAAAGTTGTTGGTTATATGAAAGATGAGCCTAGTGGGACTAGCCAAGAGAATAAGGCACTTTGGTTTCAACAGATGGTTATATTAGGTTTTTTTCTCTTGATTTTATTTTTCCAATTAATAATACCATCAACACTGATGCAGGAGCATCTCTCCATGTCAGCTAGCCAGCCAGCCAACCACGTCAAGCACGTCCATTCAAGGAGGAAGAGAGGTGCAACCCTCATCTTCTATTTTGTAATTGAATGAAATTAAATGTTTAAGCTATTGAGCTGTGAAGCTATGCCTTTGTGCAGGCATTAGATAGATAGGCCTTTAATGTTCATAAGGCTGAGATCTAAATCTAGATAACAGACTAGACAGCCCATTCAATGTAATTGAATAGGGTAGGTAGGTTGGAGGGAAGAGCTCGAAGAGCCCCCTCAGGTAAAAGAGATTTCAGATCTCATTTTGAGTGAGTAGAGTTGAGTTGAGAGTAGAGTTGTGTGATAGTCTGCATGTAGAGGGTAGAAGAGAAGGAGCCAAGACCTTGTTACAGGTCGTGCTCAGGAACACCTTGTATAAATAGGCATTTGCCATATTTAAAACAAAGAGCAGTTTTTCCTGCATGTATTTCTGTGTTGAATGAATGTCTGTCAGTGTTCTATTATGCTATGAATGTATGCTATTATCATGCATTTGCAGGAGTGTGTCTGATTTCAGGTGAAGGTCTTTGAGGCTTCACACCAGGAGGGTGTGACAGAACGTTGCGGGTTCTGATAGTCGTGTATAGAGGATGCATTTCTGAACACTGTGGGTTCAGACGAAGACGTGCTGAGGCACAGGAGCTGAAGTCAACAACTTAGGGAAGACCTCAAGGTTGTTGAATACCTTGGAGGCAAGGTTGTGTATGAGAGACATAGTTGCAGAAAAAAACTCTACCTTTGAGTTCTATATAGCTCTGCCAAGTGGGCATTGAGAATATGCACAGTGGTTCATTGAGAAGAACTCTGCTGTGAGTTCAGAAGAATCAGAATCACTGAGGATTCTGTGAAGCTCTGCCAGGTGGGAATTGAGCATATGCACAATGGTGCATTGAGAAGAACTTTGCTGTGAGTTCAGGAAGAAGAATCAGAATCACTAAGGATTTTGTGAATCTCTGCCAGGTGGGCATTGAGCCAATGCAAGGAGTGCACAAAGATAGAACTCTGTTGTGAGTTCAGGAGAAGAGATAGAATCACTAAGGATTCTGAGAGCTCTACCAAGTGGGGATTGAGCAAGTGCATAGGTGCATAAAAGGACAGAAATGTTGAATGTTCTGGGAGAAGATACTCTGCCAGGAGGGCATTTGAGACATTGTGCAGGCAGGCACAGAGGAGAGAAGAGAACTCTTTGAGTTCTAGAATTAAGAAGGAAGAATCCACTGAGGGATCTTCAAAGGGTTGCTGAACACCCTGTAGACTCAGCAAGAGGTTGCTTGAGTGAAGGATATTCAGGAGGGCATCCATATACTCCATCTGTGGGGGAAGAAAGAAAGACAAAATCCCTTAGGGGTATGAGCATGTGAGAAGCTCAGGAGAGACAACACTGTGTGTGCGTAAGGACCCTGTAGAGGTAGGAGTTGAAGAACCCTTTGGAGGAGTTTAGAGTCTATAAAATCTTGGGAGGAACAACGTCGAGGAGAACGCAGGCGAGGACTCAAAGTCGTTGAGCTCGCAGAGGAAAAAGAGCACAAAGGTTGAGGCCTTTGAGAACTGGAAATTCTTCCAAGTCTGGGAAGAAGTGCGTAGAAGCTCAGGAGGAGCAACGACAGTCATCAGATCGGCTAGAGAAAGAGATCTGGACCATTGAAGGTTTCTATGTCCGGAGGAGCACCAAGGAGTGCACCGAGGAGGAGATGATCTGAGCCGCCAGATCTAGAGTGAAGAACCCGACAGCTGTCATATCTGTCATGAGTTACACGGTGGTTAAACCATCGAGAAAAGCCAAGGTGAAAGTCCCGAAAGAGTTGCCTTATCGGGATATCGACACTCGGTATATCGGAGGTCCTGAGGTCGAAAAAGACGAGACATTTCAAGTCCCGAAATAAAGAAATAATCATAGTCGTCCATCTGAGGGAGGACGCATGTCGCGCAATCGTCCATTCCGGAGATCTGGAAACTAGAAATCGGGATATCGGTGCTCAGGAAATCGGAGTTCTCGAGGTCGTGAAAATCAGGACATCAGAAGTCTCGAAACCGTGAGGAGAAATCTGGACCATCCATCTTGAGGGGACGCATGGCATCAATCGGAGTCATCGGGGAAAGTCCCGATAGGAAGTCGTCTATCGGCATTTTAGTCATCGGGATATCGAAAATCTTGGTGACAAGGTGTTTATGCAAATCCAAATCATGAAGTCTGAAACCCTGACAAGGAGAAAAGTGCCATTGTGGGAGCCAGCTGTCAGCATAGCGGAGAATTGGGATTCGAGGGATCGACAATCCCGTGGGAAAATGTTTTTTGACATTTGAAACCCCGAAGCCCCGATAGGTGGTATGAATGCAGTCATATAGAGGGAGGTCGTATGGACCAAAAGGTCTAGCCCAGGGGACTAGCAGAAGCTGACGTCATATCAGGATATCGGGGATTCCGAGGACAAAATGTTTATGCATTTCGACATTGCGATGTTCGAAACCCCAATGGGAGACAAGGCTGTGGTCTTGTGAGATAACGGTCATGTGGGCCAGGAGTCTATCCTGGAGGGCCAATGGGAGTTGGAGCACATTGGGATTTTGAAGCCTAAAACCCCGAAAGAAGGATAAGGCTGCAGTCTTATGAATTAGCAATCACATGGACCAGAGCATAGCCAAGAGGGCTAATGCATAAAGAGCACGCATCGGTGAATCAGAGATCGGGAGTTGAAGAGGTCAAGAAGTCTTGACGTCGGGGATCACGAAACCCCAAAACCCAAAGTCTGAATCGGGGAAAAGTCATGGTTGAGTGCAGAGAGCCATGTGGTTGAATTAAGGACCTGTGGATTGGGTTTTGATAGATATTCCACAGTGGGAATAGAAAGAGCTGCTTTGGCTCAGAAGGGAACACTGAGTGATCCTTAAAGACCAGGAGGTCAGGCGCAGAGACCCTGCGGGGTATGTAGGAGCGTCATGTCATCAAGTGGTATAAGAGAAGATTCTTGTCTATATATTCTAGGCAAGAGGAGAAAGAGGAACCGGAGCACTCTGATACACATCAAGTGGTATCAGAGCTTGAATCTTGTCTGTATATTTCAGGCAAGAGAAGAAAGAGGAATCGGAGCACTCTAATACACACCAAGTGGTATCAGAGCAGGACTCTATTTGTATATTTCAAGCAGAGGGAGAAAGAAAAAGAAGACAGAGTTGTTGAAGGCTCTGTAGATGGTTGTTTGCAGGTAGGCAACAATCAAGAAGCAGTTGGGGAGACTGTAGGATGATGAAGCTAGCAACACTCTTAGTGCAGAGTGACAGCAGCAGGTTTGCTAGGAAAGCAGACAAAGACAGCACCATGGTTACTGAAGACCATAGGCATGCTGGGAGGAAGAGCAAAGCATAAGATCTTGCAGAAATGGATAAAGAGCTCTATGAATTAAAGGCAGACATGGAAAAGCTTGAAGTGCAGATGCGGCAGGATAAGAAGTCGAGATGGGTGTATGAATGGCCCATGAGGAAGCCAAAGATGAAATGGCCAATCAAGGAGTTGATGGCTAGAAGACAGTGTAGGTTGTTGATAGGATGGTTTAGGTATGTTGAAACCCTCAAGCCCACAGCGGAAAAAATGGTTCAGATATGTGAACCAGAGACTGGGAGAGGTCTCAATGATTTTGAAAAAGAAATGGGATCATTTGAAGATCTCAAGAACTGTCAGGAGGGCATAAAGGAAATTCCAGTTTGCCATGTGGACAATGAGTTGAGATCACTGCAGGATCTCAGAGACTGTCATGAGAATAGCCAAGGAATTTCACATTGCCAGTTGGGCAAAGAGATGAGATCGTTGCAGGATCTCATAGACTGTCAAGAGGGCAGTGGAAGCATCTCAGATTGCCAGGTGGGAAGATATGGGCATTAGAGACTGTCTAAAAGTCTAATGGACTCAAAGGTGAGTTCAATTCAGCAAGGGGTGCTGATGAAAATGGGATCAGTTAATTCCATAGACTGTCGGGAGGGCAGCAGAGTAGTCTCATATTGCCAGGTGGGCAGGGATGAGCTGATGAGTTGGAATCAGCCGAAAGAGCTGACAGAGAAGGTAAATTCAGAGATGGATTTAGATCAGCATGTGCAGCTGACAGAGGAGGAGGATTTGAAAGGTCGTATGATGATTGGGGGAATTCATATATTCCTACCATTTGCCCAGGAGGAGGCAGAAGTCTGTGTTGTAGATGGTGCAGCAACAACAATAGAGGAACAATCAGTTGTGACTGTCAGGAAAGAAGGATTGGAGCAGATTTTGGAAGCTGCCCAAGCAGGAGAGGGAAATGAGTATTCTGAGGAGTATCTCAACATATTCAGCAAGAAAGATGAGGAATATATAGCATTGAAGCTAACAGTAGAAGAAGTAGAAAGGGAGGATGATGAGCATTTGGAAGAATGGCTTGATATTTTCAACGATGACGCTGAAGAAACTGCGACATGGGAGTTTGTAGCAGAAGGACAAGAAGCAGACAACATTTGCTTTGTTGATATGTGGCAACATATTGAAGCCCTGGAAGAGAGGGTGAAAGTGAAGAGTGTGCACATCCAACAGGTGAAGTTGGAAGATGAAGAAGATGGCATGGGAGATCATAGTGATCTGCCCATGTGCCAAAAAATTTTGCAGCTGTGGAGACTGTAAAAACAGAGCCAGCCACTGGAGCAGCTGGACCAGGTGATCGAAGAGATCATGGAGCTGATGATCCGATCAGAAGACACTGTCAGCAAGGAGAGGCTGAACAGGAAGAGGGAATAAGCAGCAGCAACAACATCAGGGAGATGGAGTGGATGAACAGCTCCAGAGGTTTATTTGGGATCCAAGAGGATTTCCAAAGCTGAGAGATGGGAAGCTCATGAGAAGGAGCTCATGAATTTTGCAGCTGAGGAGTATGATGCAAGAGCATCTCTCCATGTCATCCAGCCAGCTAGCCAGCCACGTCAAGCGTGTGCATTCAAGGAGGAAGAGAGGCGCAACCCTCATCTTCTATTTTGTAATTGAATGAAATTAAATGTTTAAGCTGTTGAGCTGTGAAGCCGTGCCTTTGTGCAGGCATTAGGTAGATAGGCCTTTAATGTTTGTAAGGCTGAGATCTAGATATGGATAGTGGACTAGACAAATGATTCAATGTAATTGAATAGGGTAGGTAGGTTGGAGGGAAGAGCTCGAAGAGCCTCCTCAGGTAAAAGAGATTTTAGATCTCATTTTGAGTGAGTAGATTTGAGCTGAGAGTAGAGTTGTGTGATAGTTTGCATGTAGAGAGCAGAAGAGAAGGATCCAAGACCTTATTACAGGTCATGCTCAGGAACACCTTGTATAAACAGGCATTTGCCATATTTAATACAAGGAGCAGTTTTTCCTGCATGTATTTCTGTGTTGAATGAATGTCTGTGAGTGTTCTATTATGCTATGAATGTATGTTGTTATCATGCATTTGCAGGAGTGTGTCTGATTTCAGGTGAAGGTCTTTGAGGCTTCACACCAGGAGGGTGTGACAGAATGTTGCGGGTTCTGATAGCCGTGCACAGAGGATGCATTTATGAACACTGCGGGTTCAGACAAAGACATGCTGAGGCACAGGAGCTGAAGTCAACAACTCAGGGAAGACCTCAAGGTTGCTAAATACCTTGGAGGCAAGGCTGTGTTTGAGAGATGCAGTTGCAGACAGAAAATCTGCCTTTGATTTCTATAGAGCACTGCCAAGTGGGCATTGAGCATATGCACAGTGGTGCATTGAGAAGAACTCTGCTGTGAGTTCAGAAGAATCAGAATCACTGAGGATTATGTGAAGCTCTGCCAGGTGGGCATTGATCCAGTGCAAGGAGTGCACAAAGATAGAACTCTGTTGTGAGTTCAGGAGAAGAGACAGAATCACTAAGGATTCTGAGAGCTCTGCCAAGTGGGCATTGAGCAAGTGCATAGGTGCATAAAAGGATAGAATTGATGAATGTTCTAGGAGAAGATACTCTACTAGGAGGGCATTTGAGACATTGTGTAGGCAGGCACAGAGGAGAGAAGAGAACTCTTTGAGTTCTAGAATTCAGAAGGAAGAATCCACTGAGGGATATTCACAGGGTTGTTGAACACCCTGCAGACTCAGCAAGAGGTTGCTTGAGTGAAGGATAGCTAGGAGGGCATCCATATTCACCATCTGTGGGGGAAGAAAGAAAGACAAAATCCCTTAGGGGTCTTAGCGTGTGAGAAGCTCAGGAGAGACAGCATTATGTGTGTGCGTAAGGACCCTGTAGAGGTAGGATTTGAAGAACCCTTTGGAGGAGTTCAGAGTCTATAAAAGATCAGGAGGAACAACGTCAAGGAGAATGCAGGTGAGGACTCGAAGTCATGGAGCTCTCAGAGGAAAAAGAGCACAAAGGTTGAGGCCTTTGAGAACTGGAAATTATTCCAAGTCTGGGAAGAAGTGCGCAGAAGCTCAGGAGGAGCAACGACAGCCATCAGATCGGCTGGAGAAAGAGATTTGGATCGTTGAAGGTTTCTACGTCCGGAGGAGCACCACGGAGCGCACCGAGGAGGAGATGATCTGAGACGCAAGATCTAGAGTGAATAACCCGACAACCGTCAGATCTGTCCTGAGTTACACGGTAGTTAAACCATCAGGAAAAGCCAAGGTGAAAGTCCCGAAAGATTTGGCTTATCAGGATATCGACACTCGGGATATCGGAGGTCTTGAGGTCGAAAAAGCCGGGACATTTCAAGTCCTGAAACAGTGAAAGAATCATAACCGACCATCTGAGGGAGGATGTGTGTCACGTGATCATCCATTCTAGAGATCCGAACACTAGACATCGGGATATCGGCACTCGGGAAATCAGAGTTCTCGAGGTCGTGAAAATCGAGACATCAGAAGTCTCAAAACTGCGAGGAGAAATCTGGACCGTCCATCTTGACGGGATGCATGGCAGCAATCGGAGTCATCGGGGAACGTCCCGACAGGAATTCATCTATCAACATTTCATTCATCGGGATATCAGAAATCCTGGTGACAAGGTGTTTATGCAAATCAGAATCGCGAAGTCCAAAACCCCGACAAGGACAAAAGTGCCATTGTGGGCATTTGAGACATTGTGCAAGCAGGCACAGAGGGGAGAAGAGAACTCTTTGAGTTCTAGAATTAAGAAGGAAGAATCCACTGAGGGATCTTCAAAGGGTTGCTGAACACCCTGCAGACTCAGCAAGAGGTTGCATGAGTGAAGGATATCCAGGAGGGCATCCATATACTCCATCTATGGGGGAAGAAAGAAAGACAAAATCCCTTAGGGGTCTGAGCATGTGAGAAGCTCAGGAGAGACAACACTGTGTGTGCGTAAGGACCCTATAGAGGAAGGAGTTGAAGAACCCTTTGGAGGAGTTCAGATTCTATAAAAGCTTGGGAGGAACAACGTCGAGGAGAACGCAGGCGAGGACTCGAAGTCGTGGAGCTCGCAGAGGAAAAAGAGCACAAAGTTTGAGGCCTTTGAGAACTAGAAATTATTCCAAGTCTGGGAAGAAGTGTGCAGAATCTCAGGAGGAGCAACGACAGCCGTCAGATCGACTGGAGAAAGAGATCTGGACCGTTGAAGGTTTCTACGTCTGGAGGAGCACCAGGGAGCACACTGAGGAGGAGATGATCTGAGCCGCCAGATCTAGAGTGAAGAACCCGACAACCGTCATATCTGTCATGAGTTACACAGTGGTTAAAACATCGGGAAAAGACAAGGTGAAAGTCCTGAAAGAGTTGCCTTATCGGGATATCGG
Organism: Picea engelmannii; assembly: GCA_009831015.1. Classification (NCBI taxonomy): domain Eukaryota; kingdom Viridiplantae; phylum Streptophyta; class Pinopsida; order Pinales; family Pinaceae; genus Picea; species Picea engelmannii. The sequence goes on from ML832886.1 coordinate 85,108, forward strand.
CACTCGAGATATCGGAGGTCCTGAGGTCGAAAAAGACGGGACATTTCAAGTCCCGAAACAGTGAAAGAATCATAGTCATCCATGTGAGGGAGGATGCGTGTCGCGCGATCATCCATTCTGGAGATCCGGACACTAGACATCGGGATATCGACGCTCAAGAAATCGGAGTTCTCGAGGTCGTGAAAATCGAGACATCAGAAGTGTCGAAACCGTGAGGATAAATCTGGACCATCCATCTTGAGGGGACGCATGGCAGCAATCGGAGTCATCGGGGAAAGTCCCGATAGGAAGTCATCTATCGGCATTTTAGTCATCGAGATATCGAAAATCCTGGTGACAAGGTGTTTATGCAAATTGGAATCATGAAATCCAAAACCCTGACAAGGAGAAAAGTGCCATTGTGGGAGCCAACTGTCAGCATAGTGGAGAATCGGGATTCGAGGGATCGACAATCCCATGGGAAAATGTTTTTCGACATTTGAAACCCCGAAGCCCCGATAGGTGGTATGACTGCGGTCATATAGAGGGAGGTCGTATGGACCAAAAGGTCTAGCCCAGGGGACTAGTGGAAGCTGACGTCATATCGGGATATCGGGGATTCCGAGGACAAAATGTTTATGCATTTTGACATTGTGATGTTCGAAACCCCAATGGGAGACAAGGTTTCGGTCTTGTGAGATAACGGTCATGTGGGCCAGGAGTCTAACCTGGAGGGCTAATGGTAGTTGGAGCACATCGGGATTTTGAATCCCAAAACCCCGAAAGAAGGATAAGGCTGCAGTCTTATGAATTAGCGGTCACATGGACCAGAGCATAGCCCGGAGGGCTAATGCGTAAAGAGCACGCATCGGTGAATCAGAGATTGGGAGTTGAAGAGGTCAAGAATTCTTGACGTCGGGGATCACGAAACCCCGAAACTCGAAGTCTGAATCGGGGAAAAGTCACAGTTGAGTGCAGAGAGCCATGTGGTTGAATTAAGGACCTGTGGATCGGGTTTTGATAGAGATTCCACAATGGGAATCAAAAGATCCGCTTCGGCTCAGAAGGGAACACTGAGCGATCCTTAAAGACCAGGAGGTCAGGCGCAGAGACCCTGCGGGGTATGTAGGAGCGTCACATCATCAAGTGGTATAAGAGCAGATTCTTGTCTATATATTCTAGGCAAGAGGAGAAAGAGGAACCAGAGCACTCTGATACACATCAAGTGGTATCAGATCTTGAATCTTGTCTGTATATTTCAGGCAAGAGAAGAAAGAGGAACCAGAGCACTCTAATACACACCAAGTGGTATCAGAGCGGGACTCTATTTGTATATTTCAAGCAGAGGGAGAAAGAAAAGGAAGACAGAGTTGTTGAAGGCTCTGTAGATGGTTGTTTGCAGGTAGGCAGCAATCAAGAAGTAGTTGGGGAGACTGTAGGATGATGAAGCTAGTAACACTCTTAGTGCGGAGTGACAGCAGCAGGTTTGCTAGGAAATAAGACAAAGACAGCACCATGGTTACTGAAGACCATAGGCATGTTGGGAGGAAGAGAAAAGCAGAAGAGCTTGCAGAAATGGATAAAGATATCTATCAATTAAAGGCAGACATGGAAAAGCTTGAAGTGCGGATGCGGCAGGATAAGAAGTCGAGATGGGTGTATGAATGGCCCATGAGGAAGCCAAAGATGAAATGGCCAATCAAGGAGTTGATGGCTAGAAGACAGTGTAGGTTGTTGATAGGATGGTTTAGGTATGTTGAAACCCTCAAGCCCACAGCGGAAAAAATGGTTCAGATATGTGAACCAGAGACTGGGAGAGGTCTCAATGATTTTGAAAAAGAAATGGGATCATTTGAAGATCTCAAGAACTGTCAGGAGGGCATAAAGGAAATTCCAGTTTGCCATGTGGACAATGAGTTGAGATCACTGCAGGATCTCAGAGACTGTCATGAGAATAGCCAAGGAATTTCACATTGCCAGTTGGGCAAAGAGATGAGATCGTTGCAGGATCTCATAGACTGTCAAGAGGGCAGTGGAAGCATCTCAGATTGCCAGGTGGGAAGATATGGGCATTAGAGACTGTCTAAAAGTCTAATGGACTCAAAGGTGAGTTCAATTCAGCAAGGGGTGCTGATGAAAATGGGATCAGTTAATTCCATAGACTGTCGGGAGGGCAGCAGAGTAGTCTCATATTGCCAGGTGGGCAGGGATGAGCTGATGAGTTGGAATCAGCCGAAAGAGCTGACAGAGAAGGTAAATTCAGAGATGGATTTAGATCAGCATGTGCAGCTGACAGAGGAGGAGGATTTGAAAGGTCGTATGATGATTGGGGGAATTCATATATTCCTACCATTTGCCCAGGAGGAGGCAGAAGTCTGTGTTGTAGATGGTGCAGCAACAACAATAGAGGAACAATCAGTTGTGACTGTCAGGAAAGAAGGATTGGAGCAGATTTTGGAAGCTGCCCAAGCAGGAGAGGGAAATGAGTATTCTGAGGAGTATCTCAACATATTCAGCAAGAAAGATGAGGAATATATAGCATTGAAGCTAACAGTAGAAGAAGTAGAAAGGGAGGATGATGAGCATTTGGAAGAATGGCTTGATATTTTCAACGATGACGCTGAAGAAACTGCGACATGGGAGTTTGTAGCAGAAGGACAAGAAGCAGACAACATTTGCTTTGTTGATATGTGGCAACATATTGAAGCCCTGGAAGAGAGGGTGAAAGTGAAGAGTGTGCACATCCAACAGGTGAAGTTGGAAGATGAAGAAGATGGCATGGGAGATCATAGTGATCTGCCCATGTGCCAAAAAATTTTGCAGCTGTGGAGACTGTAAAAACAGAGCCAGCCACTGGAGCAGCTGGACCAGGTGATCGAAGAGATCATGGAGCTGATGATCCGATCAGAAGACACTGTCAGCAAGGAGAGGCTGAACAGGAAGAGGGAATAAGCAGCAGCAACAACATCAGGGAGATGGAGTGGATGAACAGCTCCAGAGGTTTATTTGGGATCCAAGAGGATTTCCAAAGCTGAGAGATGGGAAGCTCATGAGAAGGAGCTCATGAATTTTGCAGCTGAGGAGTATGATGCAAGAGCATCTCTCCATGTCATCCAGCCAGCTAGCCAGCCACGTCAAGCGTGTGCATTCAAGGAGGAAGAGAGGCGCAACCCTCATCTTCTATTTTGTAATTGAATGAAATTAAATGTTTAAGCTGTTGAGCTGTGAAGCCGTGCCTTTGTGCAGGCATTAGGTAGATAGGCCTTTAATGTTTGTAAGGCTGAGATCTAGATATGGATAGTGGACTAGACAAATGATTCAATGTAATTGAATAGGGTAGGTAGGTTGGAGGGAAGAGCTCGAAGAGCCTCCTCAGGTAAAAGAGATTTTAGATCTCATTTTGAGTGAGTAGATTTGAGCTGAGAGTAGAGTTGTGTGATAGTTTGCATGTAGAGAGCAGAAGAGAAGGATCCAAGACCTTATTACAGGTCATGCTCAGGAACACCTTGTATAAACAGGCATTTGCCATATTTAATACAAGGAGCAGTTTTTCCTGCATGTATTTCTGTGTTGAATGAATGTCTGTGAGTGTTCTATTATGCTATGAATGTATGTTGTTATCATGCATTTGCAGGAGTGTGTCTGATTTCAGGTGAAGGTCTTTGAGGCTTCACACCAGGAGGGTGTGACAGAA